>JAWQUT010000806.1:192304-202725 GCA_033807755.1 Ellobium chinense
AAGTAAAACGGGGCCGATATATTTAAACTACAGAGGCTACGAATAAAAGATGTACATTCTCTTTTTATAAATAAACAAGACTAACACCCCATTTTATAAATGAGCAGGCAGGCAACACACCAGCGGCGAAAGAATACCTGGCGCACCGAAAGGCATCATAGACGAATTCATTAGGCTAGACGCCGTGAAAAAGTTGGACGATTGGCGAATCGGGCGGATTGAAAAGATCTATCGGAGATTGTATTTCGTTGCTATACATTCATATTCTCTTTTTTTTAAAAAGGGTAAAAAAAAATAAAGAGGACTGATGTGTATAGTTACCTTTTGTGTTTTTCTACGAATTTAGGTGAAAACCGCATGTTTTTACGTTACGTAGTTCTCAAGAAATCTGTGACACAGATTTGGCTGAAGCGTTTTATTAATATAGATGTTTTTTTTCACTTCTGGCAATACTTCAACATACCGCACAAGCACCTATACACTTCAAGCACACTGTCTGCTGTTTTCTGTCTGTATTATGCTTAATTCAGTAAATAATTTGAAATCTTGATCAAATTTAGATCAAGATCAAGATTCTACTTTGGTTCTATGGTAAGTCTGCGATGTTTTTGATGGATGGCCACAGTGCTTCCGGGTATTTGAGCTCGAAGTCCCCTTGGCTCTTATGTTCTTATTATGGATTAAAATACAATAATGTATTATGATTCTCAAGGTGTTCTTAATTCTTTGTTCGTCCTTGCATCCTTCTGCTTGTCCGTATGTCTGCCTGTCTATCCGTTTTACCATTACGCCTACATCTCGATTTGTATGTACGTAGAAGTGATTGTCAGGACTGTCTTTCTGGCACAGACTGTAATGATGAGTTTCTACCGACTGAATGATTCTGGTTAAAGACTGCTACAACTGTGTAAAATGGGTGAACTAGCTATACTGAATGGGAGGGCAGGTGAGGACGAAGAAAAGGGGCGGGTTACTTTTTGCAATAATCGAGGCGAAAGCATTATTATGTTATTTGTGATAAGTCATATCTCCAGTTCATTAAAAAACTCTCTGTAAAAAAGACAAATGAATTATCAGATCATACGCAAATACAGTTTGGTGTTTAATGTTCTGTGGCAGAGAGAGTTTATCATGGAAATAGAAATGAAAGAATGGCGGTGAGATGGAAAGAGAGTAAGACAGAACATTACAGTGAGAGAATAGTGTTAGAAGAAACAGTTCAGAGGTTTGAATGTTTCACTGACATTCTTGATAGTAATAATACAAATATTACTGATGACTACCCAATGACATTCAATGAAATTGTAACTGAATGTGGTGGAAGTCATATATTATTAGACTTAGGATGAATGTGGACGAGATTAACAGCGGGGGGAGGCGGGGATTCCATGGGAATCCTTTTTTTTTTTTCAAAGAGCTTCATTAGTCGAATAGAATTGTCGCACTTCCTCATAGATGCATCATGCAGTTCACAATGACTTCGGAAACTGCAAGCTTGGAATGCTCATGGTCTTGAGACAATCCCCTGAAAAATGATGTTAGAATTGCAGTCATAGGCTGTATGCACAGTGCTGCCTAACTTAACGCGCTGGCGTTAACTATAGGAAATGTCATTGATATTTGAAGGNGAATAAAAGGTGTACATTCTCTATTTATAAATAAATGTTTTATTTCAATTCTGGCAATATTTCAACATACCGCACAAGCACCTATACACTTCAAGCACACTGTCTGCTGTTTTCTGTCTGTTTTATGCTTAGTTCAGTAAATAGTTGAAATCGTGATCAAATTTAGATCAAGATCTAGATGCTACTTTGTTCTATGGTAAGTCTGCGATGTTTTTGATGGATGGCCACAATGCTTCCGGGTATTTGAGCTCGAAGTCCGCTTGGCTCTTATGTTCTTATTATGGATTAAAATACAATCATGTATTATGATTCTCATGGTGTTCTTAATCCTTTGTTCGTCCTTGCATCCTTCTGCTTGTCCGCATGTCTGCCTGTCTATCCGTTTTACCATTACGCCTACATCTCGATTTGTATGTACGTAGAAGTGATACTGAATGTGGTGAAAGTGATATATTAGACTTAGGATGAATGTGCAGGAGATTAACAGTGGGGGGAGGCGGGGATTCCATGGGAATCCTTTTTTTTTTTTAAAGAGCTTCATTAGTCGAGTAGAATTGTCGCACCTCCACATGGATACGTCACGCAGTTCACAATGACTTCGGAAACTGCAAGCTTGGAATGCTCATGGTCTTGAGACAATCCCCTGAAAAATGATGTTAGAATTGCAGTCATAGGCTGTATGCACAGTGCTGCCTAACTTAACGCGCTGGCGTTAACTATAGGAAATGTCATTGATATTTGAAGGCATAGTTAAACAGCAGTGTGTTAACGACCCCATAGGTTCAAATACAAATATTTTTTGTATATCATGTAATAACTGTTGAGAATGTGCATCAAACTTCCGTCGCTTTACTTATGAATTCCTGTTTACAGTTATACCAAAGTCGACTTCATATCTTGACCAAGAAATAACGAAAGCACAGGCTGATACATAAATATAATATTCAAGCAGGTTCAGTTTGTTTTCGATAAATCACTGTCAGTAACAGGATACTTTTTGTTTTTTTAGTTTTTAATGACTCTTTCTTGGTATCGAATTTATCGGCCTCATAATATACGTCTTATAATAATACAATGAACAAGCCTAAGTACCCCCAAGCTACTAAACTAAGCTAGGTATATTCTGCCTCTTGACGCCGAAAGCTTTCTGTAGGTTACAGACCTGTAATAGGATTGGACCCTTTTTTCCTCTATGGGCTATATTAACATTTTGAGCTGCCCTCTGAACCCAAAGTTTCAGCTTTCACCCAGACCCAAACCAGATTGAAGCTCATTATGTGGCCCAAATTTTAAGACTTACCCAACCCTAGTAAGCCCATTGAAATTTTGAGCTTGGTTGCTATTTGTAAACAGAGCCTACATTTTTCACTGGTCAATGCCAAACCCCTCCTCTTCCGCCTAAGCACACCCTTGACCTGGCAGTTCCAGGCCAGGGCTAAATAGTGCCTGGTAAAATAAAGTCAAGGTCTCTGGTAAAATGGACACAGATTCCCATGATATCAAAATTTCGCCCCTGGAGCCCTTATTACTGGAAGCAGGGCATGCCAAAAGAGGGAAAAGGGGAGATGAAATATACCCCCTAAGTTGTACAACCCAAAAGTGAAAGTACAATTACAGGCCTGTAACCTATAGCCCCGGTCGTAGAGGGTTTTCGCCTCGACTAGTAGATATGGGGTCAATTTCTTTGCAACGAGACAATTCGCTGTTGGTATCGCATAGTGTCGAAATAGCGGCGGAGGCCGAAAACCAGGTTTTGAGCTAGAGCCGATAAACATTTGGACATCTTTTCAAACAACTTTTACTTCACTTCAGTGAAAGCAGGGGTCGCAATTTTTATATAGCAGCTAGTAAACGTACATTTTGATATGTTGTTTGAATAACAATTCTCGTCTTTCCCATTTACGAGAAAATTGGGTCTTTCAACGATTTTGCCGTATGTGATACCAAGAACAGTCCCCCCGCGGCACGATTCGTCGCCAGCGTGGTTCAATTTGCAGTATGTCATACCGAGGCGAGGCACTTGACTGCCTGATTAGACACGTTTCCCATGTGTTGTGCGTCTCTATTGTATAAACCAGATAAAATATAACTAGCTTGAAGAAAACAATGGAAAGTAAGACATTTATCTGGGATTCATAAATAAATAGCTTTTTAATAGTTGTTTTCAACCATAAGTCGTTTTTGATGGATAAGAAAAAAAAAAAAAAGGCTGACTTAGGGAGATAAAAATTTCAATACATTAAAAAAAACAACACACACATTCAGAAACATATATTCATCGATACATGATATAAAAATAGACTGTGTATTTTTATTGTATTGTATTTGTTATTGCTCATGAAGCACCATTTTGTTGCAATTCAGTGGTACAGTAGCGAAATACTCACGACTCACACTTACGCATACACTTAACATCTTCATTTATTTATATTCAACAACAGTTGAGTTTGAGGGGAGGGGGAAGGGGGAAGCTGTTTGAAGGGGGCATGTTGGAGGGGGTTAGGNAAAGAAGAAAGAAATGAGAAGAAGGAAAAAAGGGAGGACTTTTAAGATGAAAAGCGGTAAAGGGGGATGGAAAGTAGAAAAGACTGGGGGGGGGGGGGGGGGGGGGGGGGGGGGGAGAAAGGGAGAGTGGGGACTGGAATGGAAGTGATACAATTACAGTACAAGTACTGTTGTTGTACTTTAAATCGAAAAAAAAAGGGGGGGGGGAGGGGAAGGGAACTGATTTCTTAGCTCAAGACACATTGCTGCTTCAGATAAAATCATCAGAACATGTGCACTTGTTATGGCAAATACAACTGAGTTCTTTCGGACTGCTAGGTAAGTGACAAAGTATCATAATTGGCATTATTAACGCTTTATATATATATAACGTCGTTAAACTGTCGATGAAAACTCGAGAAACAGTGAGAAACAATATACTCCATTCCTTAGTAGTAAATATCTCAGCCCCTAGTCTTCTTCATGGATTCAAGCACATCCTGTGTCAAATTTACAGCATTATACATGACATCTTCAGAGGCAGACGTCTATCTCTACATCGCAAACGTATGTCATTTCTGACAAATAGACTAACAGTTAAAAATAGAAATTTTAAAAAAAAATGTTTTTAGTTTTATGTTTGTTCTATTGCAGATTCTCAATTACGAGTGAATGTGTTATGATTATATAATTGATATGCTTAACTGACTTAAAGTTTACACAACAGCATTTCATTGAATTTGTTCGGTTTCAATGAGAAGTGATGTGATGGTCAAATAATACTTTCCACAACATCACACATTCTCCTCTCAAACTCCCCAGCCTTCAATTACATACACTCATTTCGATCGTTTTACTTCAATCAAAGTTCTGGGGCTCCACCCCTTGCTCCGCCCTTTAAGATAACACAAGGTCGTCACTATTCTGTAGAAGACAATCATTTCATTTGTAAAGTTCAAACCTCCGTTCATCTTTACTCTTTCCTTCTCTTCCTTTGACTCTACGTTCTTACCATAATTGAAGAGCGTTTTTCCAAAACTCAGTAAATGCACTTTCGTTGAAAAATGAGTTAGTGGTATATTCAAAGACGCATTTCCATGTTAATTCATTCAAAGCCTAATTGAGCTCAAAATCGCCACTAGTTCAAATTTTACGTCAATTAACAGTAAATCAAAATATATGAGTGAAGAGCAATTACCTTAACATTACTTCCCTTTATTTCAAAAGTATTCAGAGACTACATACCGAGTTTTGGAAAAAGGCTCTTCAATTTGTCCCTTACTCCTCTGCGCACATTTTTCATTACCTGTATAAACACATTCTCTACACAGTCATAATTATGTGCAAACATTATGACTGGTATATTTTCACGCCACCAACCCGGAAGTGTACTGGAATTTCTAGAGTCAGTTTGCCTCCGGAGACAACTGATGACGCTGATCTGAAGCTGATGAGTCAGTGACTGCAGTGATTCTTCTATTCACGACTGTTCACACGTTACGGACGTTGATAATGGCGTGCTATGGGGAAAACATTTTACATTTCTCTCAAAACCACCGCCCTCCCATCCATTCTCCTCTGACTACCCTTTTTTTTTTTTTGGTCTTCCGAGAGAGCCCCATTGTCTAGACGTTGCACATTGAAAACGTCAAAATGGTACCATTGTTAAATTTTTGTCACACCAGACAATATAATCTCTTATTTGCCATGGAGTACTTTGAGGGTTCTGTGATCGTTAGCCTTCGTTAAAGTATTGCGATAAACTATTGGAAACTCCCAAAACAATTAGTTGTGTTCACTTTGGTTAAAGCAGTGCGTTCTTAACATGTGGATTATGCGTACAGCCATTAATCTCCGGCGGATGAAGGAGTTCTTTCAGTTCAGTCAGTTCAGTTTGACCGTCACTGGCCTGGTTATGCATGGTTAATAATTAATAATGCACTGGCCAGGTTAATGCATGATTCGTCAAAAGGATCTAAAGATCCTTTCAACTGTGTCAAGCTATGAATAGATATTTAGATCTTTTCGCAATGGCAGGAGATAACGAGAGAATGTCAGATATTGCAGGAGAGTTAAAAAGCTTCCGTCATAATATGATAACATTGACAGCAAGAGTTATTCCCTAATGGAGAGGATGGATGTATGAGATTAAAGGTGGGAGGGAGAGTTTGGGGAGAAATGGAACACATCAGATTCCTTCTTGTCATAAATTTATCTTATGGAGGAGGAACAGGAACAGACACACTGAAAAAATAGACAGATTTAAAAGGGGAGAAGACATAGAGAACTTACTAATTGATATTGGAGAAACGACGGTAGTGATACTAGAGCATGATGTTAAGGATAGGCTCGGGAAGGAGTAGGGGGGAACGGGGAGGGGAGTGGGAAAATAATCATCAACTTCTGTTCTTTTGTCTCAGGTAAACAGCGCAAATTCTGTATGTGATTCAAAGAAAACATGTGTGAGAGAAACGAGAAGGTGAGAGAGAAGACAGAGACAGGCAGAGCCAGGTAGAGATGAAATCAGACAGGAAAGCCAGGGGGAGAGAGAGAGTATTAGAGAGAGAGGGAGGCAGAGAGAGAGAGAGAGAGAGAGAGAGAGAGAGAGAGTGTGTGTGTGTGTGTGTGTGTGTGTGTGTGTGTGTGTGTGTGTGTGTGTGTAAAAGCTTTCGTGGACATTGGCAGTAAACGATTCCTTAGTGTAGATTCATGGTTCTTGTTGTACCATAATTCATAGAAAATAGCTTCCGTTTTGCAACAGATCTATATGTAGGTCTACATGCATGTATATTAACATATTCTTCACTGCACAAATTAATCTTATTGGGCGATTTTTGTGTGGGGTGTGAGGGGGGGGGAGGTAGGAGGGAGAGAGAGGGAAGAGAGTAGGAACGGAAAAGAGGTAAGATAGGGCTGAACTGTTGTAGAAAGAGAAGGTGCGATTAAAGTGTTAATCTTTATTAAGGTAATAATATTGTTAAATCATCCCACATTTCAGCAGCAAATAGACTTTACCTATGCACTTTGAGTACACTGACTGCTTTATTTGTTTGTTTTTTTGGCTTGTTTGTTTGTTTGTTTGTTTGAGATAAAGTTTGAGCAGTCGGGAAGTGTGTCAGGGTCATTGGTGACCACTGATGGGCTCACACGTGGAAGTTAGGGACCAATTCAGGCAGTAGGCATTTAAGAATTAAACTGTTGTGAAGTTAGCATCTCCGTAATGTAGTGGTAACATGTTCAGACTTGCAAGTTGAGAGACCCTGGTTTGATTCCCGGGAGGGGCATGAAATTTTCTAGTGTAGGTTTTTTCGGCCTTTCTTCTGAAAAAAAAATGATCATTCACAGTAATTTTAAAATCCCTGGTGACACACTTTCCTAAACTAATGTAACATCTGAAAAATTATCAGACTGAGCTCACATTCCTCCCTCTTGATAATAATGAGAGAATACTATACTGTATGCTTTGCCACCCGGTTACAATAGTTCAAGAAACTGTTGAAATATTTATCGAATTTAGATCTACGTAGGTTCTGTTTTGGTTCTATGGTAATCTTTGATGTTTGTGATGGACGGATACAGTGCTTTCGGATACTTGAGCTCTGAGTCCGTTTGGTCAAACTACATTTGTTCCTAGGATTAAAAGATTATGATTGTCATGATGGGCATGATTGTTTATTTGTTGCTTCGTGAGTCCGTCTGCTTGTCAATGAGTCTGTCTGTCTTTCCATTTTCTCTTAGGCCTGCACGTACATTTGTATGTGTGTGTTTTTAGGTGATTGTGTTGACTGCTCATCTTGCTCAGTTTGTAAGGATGTGTTTCTATTGACTGGCAGGTTAGTTTATTTCAGATAGGGGCATAGGTTATGAAGGAATATTTCTTATACAGTATAAGGCATGAAGTCGTGTCGCTTTGTGGCCGACTTGGTGAAATTAACTTCTTCAGATTTAACCGCTTCGAAAAAGTGTAACGTACATATAACCTATGTTCTAAGCCTTTGGTCTAAATATTTTTTACCTACATATACGTTAGGGAAATCGCATTCCCATACGTGGTATCCGACGTAATCCTACGCCTTATTTCCTTTGTAACTATTCCTACCTATTCAACAGGGGTGTAACAATAATATAGCCGTAATCGTCAAAAAATGCGGAAAATCTAACCTACTTACAGGCTAAAAATGATGAGCACATGATACTTTATGGTAACATCACCATTTGAGAAATATGACGTAGCTAAAGGGGTTAACCGAAAAAGTGGACAACATAATGAACAAAGCCTCGACAAAGTGACGTGTCGTGACGGATGCACTGGAAACACGCTCTATAACTTATAGACTGTTGACAGAGCAAAAAAAAGAGGTACAAGTGGGGGAAGACAGTGGGAGATCGAAAGGGGAGGCGTACTTCGGAAATCGCTCAAGGGAAATAATACACCTGAAAATTTGACTCCTTTAGAGTTATGCCCCCTTTTCCGAGCCCACGCCCTTTAGAAGTCGGCCATTTTTGTTTACTGAATCGTTCTTTGTCGACTCTACGTCGAGCGTTTTGAACTTGGACCGCTTTTTACTGTGATAAAGTTGGCCGAGTCTGCGATACCGGCATGTCTTCCCGTACTGCTCTTAACAATAATGTATAGTATATTTTTACTTGATGTGCTGTATTCTGTGTGGGGCATAAAATCAATGAATACCATATTCAAAGTCTAATACCTCCATTAGTCGAAAAGAAACTCGGATTGAATTTTTAGCACATTATTAAATAGACTCTGGCTGCTGTACTTATGCCCCAGCAAAAAAATTAAAGTCAAATCATGACGTGCAGAGTCACTTTCTCAGACGCAACCCACTGGTCGTGCTACTGTCAGACATGTGTTTTTCATTTTTCAGCTGTAACGTAACCATAGGAACTAATAAATATGCATGTGAAATATGCAGTATTAGCAGATAATATCCATCTGATATCATATGTCAAATTTCAGTGCATAAAATAGACCCTCGAATGATTGATGTTATCAAACCGTGAAATGTGAAAATGAGTTAATTTTTTTTTTGTTCACCCTCGCGATATATTAATATATCAACCAGCAAGCAGGACCACTTCTAGACAGTGCAAAATAATGGCATATTATTATATTTCTTTGACAACCATATTGAACCTATCGAAAGCTTATGGCTTACTTTTCCTCTCTCCGCCCCATCTCGAGTGAATAGTTGAACAAAGGGGCTGGAAGGAGATTGGCGTGGCGCTCCTGGATGCGAAGCATAGGGGTGCAAGGGCGGAGAAAGAGAAAAAGGAAGGGTAAATAGAACCAGAGAAATAGGGGACGGCTAAAAGGAGGGTAGTCTAATAGGAGACAACAATAAAAAAAGTAAGGAAAAAGAGAGAGAAAGCAAACTTCAGGTTGATTTTGGAACAAGATGGAAGAGGAAAAGATATGCCTTTTCAGGGGTGACTGCATAGAGAAAGAGACAGAAAAGGATGGGGCAAGAAAAGGTTGTCTACCAGTTACCCACCGAGAAGGGAATCTGGCAATAAAAGATGGGACAATAATTTGTAATGATTTTTACTTGTTACTTCCTCATGGACAAGTCAGTTTAGACGTCTAATAAATTGAGAGTCTGATCAAAGTGAGAAACTCTATTTTGAAGATGAACCTGCTAGCTTGGTTTTCAGTCCAAAGGTTTTTGAGATTTAGGCTACAAAACCATAGGACTAGTCTATACTTTTACAGTTCGTTGATCCCATTCCCTATGCCTGGCCGATCAAATTCTGCAAAAGGGTACCGATTACATAATTTTAGTATTAATAAGATGCAAGGCTTGGGAGCCAACAAGGACCCGCACAGGCAGAGGCTTCAGGGCAGTAGTATAGAGATCATTCACACAAATTTGAACTGATACAAGGGGAGGATGGTTAAATTTAATGAGCAAGCCCTTGATTTTTATGTCCTTTGCCTTTCATCATATTTTAAAGTTAATTGCCATCATCAGCTTAATTTTCTAGTCTATGTTTAATCGTCTATAGCAGCTGCTGCTATAGTGTACCTAGAATAAGCGCTACGCCGTCTTCAAAATTATTAGTCAGTTATCAAATGAAGTTGAGAAAAAGGGGCTCAGAGGAGAATTCAAATTGACCATGGTATAGGTTACGCACAGCTAAACAGTCTAATGCAATCAGTAATCTGAAGCTTATCATAAATTTCTGACTCCAAGGTACACAAAAAAAGAAAAAAAATAATGATTATGGTTGAATTTTGCTCGTTAGGAAATTGAATCACAACGATCACGAAGCTTGACTACCCGGAAATGA
>JAWQUT010000807.1:0-18173 GCA_033807755.1 Ellobium chinense
GGCTTGCATCAGTCCATTCCCTTAAAGTCAGCCGTGCCGGTTCCCCACTCCTGCGAGCATTGAACATGGTGACTCGGCAAACAATGAGATTCCTCAGCTTCACAAAAAGACTATCGTCCCACAAATCATATGGCCTGTCAAGCATTGAATTCATCTCTGAAATAGTAAAACTTCTGAGAGCCTCCACATCATCATTATCAGGCATTGCAGATGGTTTCCTCAAGCCCTCTCGCCTTGCCTCACAATGCACTTGAGCATTATAGAAGATAAAATCCCATTGAAGGTGGAGAGCATCAAGAAACTTTGTCATTGCTTTCTCTTCTTTGAATTTGCCTTGGGTGATATAGTACCCTCTGATAACTTTCACTGCTCTCTTCAAAAGAAAACCTAAGCGCACCTTCAGCCCATTTTTTGTTTCTTCACTGTTGTCAGACAACTGAAGAATGGCCTTTTCTAGGGTATCAAATTTAGAATAGTCCAGTATGTCTGTCCCTGAAGCATTTTGATTTTCAGACTGCTGTCTAAATGCAAGGATCAAATGTGCAAACAGGCGCATTTCACTCATGATCACATGCCTTTCTTTTTTGGCTGACTTTGCCCACGCTTTTTTCCCAAGAAGTAGTGTGAGGAAGTCACTTCTACACAACTGGCCTACTTCATCTTTTCTAAACCTGTTCAAAATCTGCTCCATGAATTCTTTTGAAAGTTCCAGACTAAGAGCATTTTCTGAAGGGACCTGAATGTCAACACCAATGGGATTTTCTGACTCTGATTTACAGCAAATTCTTTTATGTTTGAAGATTGTTTTTTTGTCATAAAAGCCTTTACAACCAGAGCACATCAAAGTGGTTGATGAACCCTGCCTACGTTCCCTAATCAGTTCTTCCCTTTTCTCTGCAAGAACTACATTTTGTTGATAAATGCCATTTTTCCGCATATTTGCAAATGCTCTCATCTGGTCTTTCACTGGCAGTTTAAGCGCCTTTATGACTTCTTCTTCTAAAGGGTGCCTCCTTACTATATGCCTCTTCAGGTGTGTTTGCCATTCGTTGCAAAATTTGCAGATCCTCTTTGGCTTCTGAAATAGATTAAGTAGTAAATGTGAGAATGTAACTGCATCTCTTGAAAAACAACAACAACACACACACAAACACAAAAACCAGCAGAAAGGCAGAGACACATGGTTTATTGCTACACGGACAAAACATCAAGATGCGAGATGCCTACAACAAGTTTAGTGTAAAATCAAGGATGTGAAGGATTAATCATAAAAAAAATGGAAGCTCATGAGTACAATTTGAGGGGCCTGGGTCTGATCATATCATGAGAAAATTCTTATCTGCAATGTTTTTCAGATGCACAAAAGGAGAAAGCATGTAAGGTTGTATGAAATGAAATTCTAAAAATGATTTTGTTTTGGTCAAGCCATGCAGTGGCAGTCACACACTGTTTTATGCCTGGAGGCAAACACTTTGTTTCTTTAGATGAAGCAAAGTTTGTCCTAACAGCTACAGCAAAATGTTAAACGCCAAATATGGTCTTGTCTTGTTGTAGACTTGGCCATGGTTGTTTTTTGTTTTAGCTGTTACTCTAGCAGCCTAAATACCAGAGCACCTCTCAAAGTCGGCTAGTGATAACCCTTTGGGTGGAGGGGAGCACCAAAGTGTATTGTGAGTATACATGATTGTGTACTGGTTGGCTTCGTCCGAGTTGATAGCGGACAATCGAAAACAACATACAACACACTGTTTACTTACTGTTGTATTCTTTGTCACTGCCACATCTCCTGTGTTTGTCACTGCCACATCTCCTGTGTTTGTCACTGCCACATCTCCTGTGNCCTATACAGAAACAAATAAACAAAAACATCTTAATCTCATAACAAAATTCAAGAAAAATTAGGGCTGGAGGTAAGCCTATAGTTTATGCAACCTACGTGACAATGATCAAAAACAATGTGGATTTCCGACTCAGCTTTTCTGCCACTTTTCTAAGAAGGCAGAATTATGAATGTTTTAGATCCAATATTTTCTATTCTTTTGCCCTTCGACTTAAAAAAATGACAAAAACAAACACACACACACAAACACACATACTCACTCACACACACACACACACACAAAGACAAAAATTTATACATGTTCTAAATAGAGTAATGTTTTAGGTATATTCATGTTGGGTATAAGCATGGTCCACATTATTACCTGTTCTGCTGTGATGTAGATGGTGGAACAATTTTCAGAGGTATGATTTCAGATATGCTGCTATCTGAGCAGTTTCCAACACTGAGCGGTACATAATCACAATCATCATCCTGACGATAAGATAGAAAAGAATATCTTTAATTCATTACAATCATTAATAAAATCAAAACATAAACAATGCAAAACTAATTCAAGAGAAGCATAATTTGAACACTATTGAGAATGCATCGACTTTGTTCTTGCTCTTACTGAATGTTTAAGCCTTCAATTCTGGCCAACAAGATCTGTGTTGACTGTTGACTTACTGAAAAATTCCATGGATAAGAATTATAATGGAAGTTAAGAAAAACATGGATGTTTTCCTGATAACTAAGCTTTCTTCTCTATTTCTTTTTTCCCTCCAGTTAGCAGAACTAAACATGCTTTTTTGGCTATCATTCAGCTTTGCTTTTCTGCCCCCATAATATCACCTACCATTTTGAAAATCATAATATCATATAATATACTGTAACAACATGTTAAGAAAAACTTCAGTGCTCTGCTATAGTCATAAACAATGACTCACATTTGAGTAATCTGTCTCTAACTCTTCTCTCCCTATTCCACTTTCATGCAGCCATTTGGAAACTTTCCTGGTTGGTGTGTCTGAAAGACAAACAGTATTTAGTCAAATAAATGACATTTCTTTCAGAAATGAATGGAGCACATACCATGTAACATTTAAAACAAATGGGTTTCATGCACACTAAAACAGTTGAAGCAGGTGAACGACTACTAACTTGGTTTAGTAATCAACTAGATATGAGTGCTGTTGATCAGAAATAGATCTAGATATATCTAGGCCCAATATAAGAGAGAAAAAATTGGGAAGAAGTACTCGCATGCTTAACAAATTTTAAGATCCTTTTAATAGATCTACATCTATTATATTATGAAGGCAACTAAGCACCAAGTCTGAAACCAAAACAACACACACTGCATTTCACACAGCCAAGACAGCGATTTTTTTTGAGGCACGCACAAGATCATACATAGATCTACATGTAATATGAACTATTGACTCACCCATACACAGCTACACATCACGTACAACACACCATACACATCAAAACAAACACACAGACAACACACCAACATAGCGTGCGCAGGTGACTACAGTTCACGGCAATATCCTGGGACTCTCCCCAGCTGGTTCATAAGTAGTGTTTAGGGTTAGAGTTAGGGTTAGGGTTAGCATTTAGGGTTAGGGTCAGGATCACTGGATCAGAGTTAGGGTTAGGGCAGTTAGGGTCCGCATTTAGGGTTAGAGTTAGGGTTAGGGCTATTGTCAGTACTACTTATGAACCAGCTGGGGAAGAGTCCCAGGATACTGCCCAGTTCACAACAAATTATAAACAAATATAAACAGTTCATTGAAACTTGTTCCGACAGCACACACAAATGTACTGTCTAGATTCTACAGACACCTGCCCTAGTTTCGGACTAAAAAAAAATCACTATGATTCAGGCTAGGATAATGCGGGACTTTATCGTTATATAGCCCCTCTGTGGAGAAATTTGATCTGCCAAACAATCTACAACTAGATCTACATAATATTCTTACCTTCATCAGTTGGAGGTTGAAGTTTTCCCAATGCAAGACTGACCATTCGTTTCCCTCGACTAAGGTGCGCCATTGTTAGCCGGTTTGCTTGCCGCTTCCTCTAAGCGTTCAGTTTCAACGATTCCACGAAGCAGAGCTAAAAATAGAACTCTGCATATCGGGTCACACGCACACAGGGCGTATATCGTTGGACACATTGTGCAGGGACCTATTGGTAGGGCCAGGGCCTCAGTTTGAAATGATAATTGCTTGCTTGACTGAATTGTAACATGCATGTAGGATTTCGCGAAGATAATATTACCAGTTCTAATTCTACAGCTTTTTATTCCCTGGGCTACCCAAGTAAGCCTTGCGCAGCGGGCTGCGTAAGTCAGCCGTACTTTCGTTGTTGATATCTTGGTCTCAAATGATTCTATTGGTTCACAGCGTGAGCCATTAATAGACCCAGCTCATGACTGTAACCTAGAATAAAAAGTAGGATCATTTCGTTGTNTGCATAGGCACACTCCGTGGATCTTTGAACCGCCAATCGTAACTCCGAATACTCTGGGCGGTCTTTGGGAGTAATTCCTGAGTCAAAACGAAAAGTCATGATCTAAGGCTGGTCATTCACTAGTGGCTGTATACCGCCTCCTTCTGTCCCTCTCACTCGCATTCGGAATATCAACATAATAACATTTCTCACATGTGTAGGTGTCACAAAAGGAAGCGTTTCTTTGCTTTATAGTAAAATGAATTTCATAAAAGTTAAACGTCAATTACAGTCATGTGTGATTTTCCCAGTTTCCACAAGTCAGGAAGGTTTTTTTTGACCCTGCGGGCTCATTTTAAGGTTGCAATTAATATATTGACAGAAGTTCTGTAAAAACTTCGTCAAAAACAACAGAGAAGGGAGTTGGTGTTTTTTCCAGCAGTCACTTGCTATTTCGCATGCACACAAATATTATCTACCAGATACTTTTTGTTGTTCCTATTGTTTCACAGTGGGGAAAAGACATGCTGGACGCAAAAAAAAAAGAAAGGATGTAAACTATTGATTGATTACAACTGTCTATAAGAAACCGTACGGGTTATGATCCTTTCCTCCTCCTCACCCCTACAACCCCCCTCTGCTCTATTAAATGTTTAGTGATGTGAGGAAAGGTAAACTTTTGCAAAAGTGGATAACCTTGTCTTCAAACTGTTAAATGAACCAGTAACAGTTACAGGAGAAAGAAGAACCTTTATATAAAGTATACTTTTGGTACAGGAAAAAAATATATACTTTTTTAAGGTGTGCAGTGGTACCTCGGTGTTAAGTACATATTTAATAAGTATACCTTTTCTTTAATTGTTTGTCGTTCTCAAGGTCAGTGCGAGCTCCATGTGGACCTTACGCACAAAGGCAAGAGCTACTATGCTCGGTACTCTGGGTTTGAGGTGGACGACAAGGCTTCTAACTACAAGCTGACAGTGTATGGGTACACTGGAGACATTAGGGAAAATTTAACCTGGCTCAGTGGTAGTGAGTTCGGCACAAAGGACAGAGATAATGATGCCAGAAATCTAAATTGTGCTGTGCACACTCATGGTGCTTGGTGGTATGACGCATGCAGGAGTTCTATAAACGCTTCTGATGCTCCATATTGGATAGATAAAGAGAGCCCGTTCGACGATGTCTACATGGATTCATCAGAAATGAAAATAAGATGCTATTAGACCTGAGTCAGGTGGATATCGTGTTAAGATGTCATTATTTAGGTTACGTCATTTACCTTGCTATGAGCAGGGAAATTTATCCCCCCAAAAATTAATAATAAGACCTGAAATTAAAGTGTTCTGACATGATTAAAGAAAATTGGTGCTATTACTTTCGTAACGCATTGTGTGTGCTTTTGTCACGTGATTTGTTATCAGGGTATCTCCTTTGTTACCGACAATAATTTGTCTTGCAAAGTGATTTCTCAGTCATATAAGAGTGAGACATCATTTGTTAATCCAGTAAACCAGGACATAGATGACATGGATATTCTTTGCAGACGAAGAGTACATAATATAGTCGTATGTGTTTGCGAAAGAGACAGAAAACATGTGTCTACCTACCTGCCTTCTTGCCCCCCCCCCCNTAGTTAATTAATTCCATCTATCTATCTATCTATCTATCTATCTATCTATCTATCTATCTATCTATCTATCTATCTATCTATCTATCTATCTATCTATCTATCTATCCGTTTGCCTGCCTGCCAGCCTGGTTGCCTGCCTGGTTGCCTGCCTGCTGCCTGCCGTTCTGTCTGCGTGCCTGCCTGCCTTCCTGCCTTCCTGCCTGTCTGCCTACCTGCCTGTCTAAATTATCATTTACCTATCACGACATGGCACTGAGATATTTCGCGGTAATCTTCGTATGCCAGCTGTGTTTGACATAAGAGTAGAGAATGGAACCCTGATCACCTGCACCTATGGGATCGTGCTTTTGTTTACATAATATATTACGATACGGTGTGTGTCATCCTGATGCTTCATATCAAGGTGACAACATCTGGGACTGTAGAAAGGGGGAGCGTATTTATAATAACTGTGTCTATAGGGTGCCACTGAATGTGATTGTAGACTGATATGGTAATGCCATTGATCTTATTTATCATTTATACATGTATACAAGCTATGTGTACAGTCTTCTCAGTAAAAATATAAAGTGTATAGACAAAGAACAATTATAGACCACTCGGGTCCGTATTTCCTTTGTTAATGCCCGGTTTGGGAAGGCCCAAAAGTAAAATTTTCAAATAGTTTTTTAATACAAGTACGCAAAAAATGGGAGTACAATAACATATATTTTTAAGTACTTATATTAAAAAATATTTTAAAAATTTACTTTGGGCCTTCCTACTCCACTTGGTTTCGCTTTATTTACCACAGGCCGGCAGTCCGCTTTTGTTCTGCTTCTATTGCCCGGTTTATCATATTGCATACGATAGTCATAGTCAGGGTTGTTAAACGTTACGTTTAAAAGTGACTGTTACAATTACTTTACTTTTCTGACAAATGAGTAATTGTTACAATTACTTTACTTTCTTGAAAGCAAAGTAACTGTTACAATTACGTTACGTTGAAAAGTAACTAGTCATTTTTGAGTTACTTTTTAGTTACTTTCAATTCTCATTTTCTTGGTTATCCAAGAAACGAAACAAGCGTGGGTAAGCCAACTGGCACGTTTCACACAAGTTATCACAGTGGTCCTTTGAATGATATGCATTAAGTCATTGAATTAATATCTACTTTATTTGTGTTGAAGTCTCAAAACAGAAGCCTTTGTTCGTTTTGGCATCAATGGCCATTTATTTTAATACTTTTTCTTTTAAAAATCCGCTTATCCACAAGGTACGTAATATTTTTACGAAGTGCGCAGCCTGTTTTCGAGAGAAATCTTCAAATAACAATCCTGTGTGTGATAGTAGAGTGACTTTCAGTCAAACAGTTTGTATTTTATTATTATTCTAGTATCATCTTTATGATCCTTTAGTTTTGTGTGTCGCTAATTCGACCCCAGGAACAGTAAATCTCGCTTTACCAAACACACTGTGTTTAAAACTTTTCCCCACTGTACACATTAGAGTTGTTGGTTTTTTTTCAGTGGAATTAAACATCTATGAGATTTTTGGCTTCGGATTAGAGAATCAGAAAGGGTAATCAACTGGTCATTTTGTGACTATGATCTTCTGTGGCTTGAAATGATAGATTTAATCGTCCCTTCCTTCTTTAGCTCAGTGTCATATTGTATCATTTTATTATATGCCTGCCTTCCCTCCTTCCCTATCTTCCACCTTCTCTCAGTCATTTAATCATCTTTAATTATATAAACTACAGCTTCCAGGAAAGGTTTTGCCCAGACACAGTAAGACTTCGATATTAACTCCCGGTATGGTACATTTTCCTCCTTACTAAGTATACACTCCTAATGCATCCCTTGTATAAAGTATAACCTCACTATGAACTTGAATGATCCCACTAAGAATAAAGCATTTTCCTCAAGGAATCGACCCTGTCACAACAGGCTGGAGATAGCATGTGATCATAAAACATGCAGCTCGGTGCCACTCGCATATGCCGATCAGGCCAATATCGCAGTCAGCTTGACGGGAATGGCGGAGAGAACCACGACACTGGACGGCGGATTCGCTTATGACTCGTGACACAATGGGGGTGATGACATCTCTCTAATGAGTGCAGGCCAGGTGCGTTTGCAACTGGCCGACCGTATTCTCTTCATAAGTAAGTTGTATTTGTAAACTGAAGAGATAAAGCCTGACACCGGCGTATTCTAGCTTGAACGTAACGGTAACATTAACGTTTTACAATAAATCCTCACATATAAAAAAAACCAAAAATCATTAAAAACTTAAAATATTTTGCGGTCTGGTGTCTGTGTTCAAATTCCACAGCCAGTGGCGGCTGGTGATCCCCAAAACTACCCATGNCATTAAAAGCTCCCCAATTTAAGAAAAAAAATCAAATCATAAACAGAAGATTAATTGATATAACAGTACATAGACCTAGTTAGATAACCACTCTTGACAAAGAGGGGATAAAAGCACGCGTGATCACTTGTATAGAAACTCTTCTTTCCTTTGCCGTAGGGATTAATTTTGTATCAAAACATTGGTACTAGCCTAGTGTAGGCCTAACTTTATTTTCTGATAGGCGAGCTAACTCCATCTTTCTTCAAGGCCATCGGCCTAGCTCCAAGGTTGTGCGAGCTCATTTCAATCAAAATAAATATTAGTGCAGACTTGAGCTATCAGATACGCAGAACAAACCCCAGCTATTACACTTGCGTTCCGATAGTAGTCTGACCAATCCAAACTCGAGGTCAGCACCCTTTCTTTGGACGCCAACAATATGAATGGTTACTAGTGCAATTCAAGGACTTGTCTTGCGCAGAGTGCTGCTTAGCCGGACACCAATGGAAGTTTATTGAGAGAGAGCACCTAAAGGACATTGTTGGAGACACAATGCTGTGCAGCCGTTTGTTCTGTGCAGAACCACATTTGAGCAAAACTAAAACGAGAGACTCTTACGTAAACAGATGGTGTCAATATTTTAGATCTGCTATACGAGCCGGGAAAATGTGAGCCGACTGATAAAACGAGTAGTGTGTACAACAAAACACGGTAAACGACAGTTATGTCAGATGGCTATGGTTTTCTCATTGGATTTTTGTTTTTGGAAGTAAAGTTGGTTTTTTTTTTTTTATTTGTTAAAGTTAAATTTTACCCGCACTACACGGTTTGCACTTAATGAGCAGCCGTCACTGTCCACAGCCATCCAACTGAAAATGATCATTCTGCATTTTTTCCCTGAAAAAATCATGGACAGAGTAAAAGTGATTCAATAACACAGCGTCGTGGAAACTGCAGTTGACAAAGTAGAAACTATCGTCATGCCGAGCGAGGTGATTGGCATCATAAGATCCGCTGCAAAGAAAAAGCCGTACTTGGTCACAGAGTTATAATGATGCCAGCAAAGTGCAACTTAACGCGTGATTGTTTCTGAGTTTGGAGTCGTACTTCAGAACAAATTTTTTTTTTTTATATCTATCCATATATTATTATACTTATCATCATCATCACCATCATCATCATAAACATCAACATCTTTATCATCATCAGAATTCATGATCACTATCCTGATCATCATCATTCTCGTGCCACTATGAACATGTATTTCTGTAACTTCGAAAAGCTTAGAAAAAAGCTTAGAAAACAATACTGAATGTATTCATTATGTTTATGGGTTTTTTTTTCACAAATAAATGTGATATTTTAACACGAGTCATCTATTTATGATAGTTCAGTAAATAACGCGTGAAAGAGTGAAAGTGCAAATACTTTATCTGATTCGTCAATGGTCTGAGAAAGGGGAACAACAAGGCGGAGATCGATCTAAACTACTTACTCGTTCTTACGTCAAAGTGTAACAGCTAAAACACAATTATTATTACAAATGAAGATCACACTGACTGGACTGTGATCTGAAAATTCGATAAGGATACGTTCAGAAACAACTGAGCTAAAGCTTTTTTAAAAAATCAAAATTTTCAATTAATCGTCTGTAGCTCGAAACGAGGAAAGTCCATCTCCGTCACTCTGCGAGTGGAGCTACGACTTAATTGCATCCTATAAAATATGGAAAGAAAGATGTAGATCTTATACTATAATGTATTAGTGATATTAGAGCAGAGCAGATTTCCAGTTTTATCTATCTCTCTTATGTAAGATAATATACAGTTAAGTCGCCACCATGGTATTATTTCCAGTAGGTCATAATGTTGGTATATTATACCTGTACAATATGAATTGTATTTATGGAAATAAAGAATGTCTATCTATCTATCTATCTATCTATCTATCTATCTATCTATCTATCTATCTATCTATCTGTCTGTCTGTCTGTCTGTCTGTCTGTCTGTGTCTGTCTGTCTGTCTGTCTGTCTGTCTGTCTGTCTGTCTGTCTGTCTGTCTGTGAACGGAGACTAAGGCTGTGTCGAAAAAAACAATAAGCAGGGCCGACAGTGGATATTTTCGTCGCTTACCAAATTATTTTATAACTTAAAAACGTATATCATATTAGTCATATAACCTACCTATAACATATGTTAAGCTGGTAATAGTTGCATAATGTTATGCTTATTCGCCGCTATAAAAACAATAATAACAATACACAATGAACAACTAAAAACCTGAAAAGGCCGGTGTGAGATCACAAAGTGTCCCCCATCACAAAGTGTACCCCCGGTCATTCTGTGATATCACAGAGTGCCCCCCCCCCCTCCATCCTAATCACAGAATGTTCCCCCCGCTCCCCAACATTAAATCTTTCCACAACCAGCCTCAGAGGGAGTCCGGGGGTGTATGGGAATGACGTTTATCGATTATTCAGTGAGTAAATAATGCCGAGTATCGAGTACTTAAACTGATATCTTGGAATGTGTTATGAGTAACATGTAAGCAAAGAGGTAGACTAAATGAGGAATTAATGATATTGGAGCTAGGGGAGATATTTTACAGTGACTGTATAATGTAAAGCTAATTTATTTCATCAGGTTCCATCTGATTACATTGTGTAAAGCAATGAATATGAATATTACGTGTCTTTGAAACACCATGTTTATTATCATAAAATCATACATTTTGTTTAGTCATAACCGAAACATCAGTGCATGAACGTCAAGTTTCAAAGGCACCCTCCTGTCAGCCGGCCAACGGGGCTTCTCTTTGATACAGCTATTTTGATTTTGTTGTTTTTTTTTGCGTGTGTTGAGAAGGACATATCTGCCAAAACGTTCGTGGCAAGGGTTTGTTATTTTGTACAACTTAATACCTGGTTGTTCGTTTACTTTCCTGTTCTTAGTTTTAAGGCAGGTTTTTAAATGTTTTAGGACCATGCTGAGCGGGACTCTAGGTTGCAGGAGCCTAATTGGTTTTAAAAAAAATGGCTTACCAGAGTCGTTAGTAGCAGAGTAACAGATTGTGTAGAAATATTCATTTAACGCGAAACCACACCGCACAAGTGGTGAAAATCGATCTTGAATTTGTTAAAAAAACAATTGTTGCAAGCAGTGTTATCCAATGGCGTCAGCGGATTTCATTTGTGAAATCTGCAAAAGAAGGCCAAATGTTTAACCCCTTTTTATCTAATAAGAAATTGTGAAAAATCTTAATGAAGGACCCCCACTGTCAACAGTATATAATTTGAGCACCGTGATGGCACCAGACCTGCAGACTAGTCTTGGCCATGACGGAGCGTTTCTGTGGTTCGAGGAGAGATTTTTATTAAACGGCTCAAAAATGCTGTTACAATTTGGCTCCTGCAACATTTACGCCTAGATAAGCAAAAGAAAACAACAGAAAAAGAAAAAAAAAGTGAACTTGATGAATTGATAGGCTGGTGGCTGAAAGGGACATTACAGATGGAAAGTGCAGATATAGTTAAGTCACTGCGAGGCCACCTGTTATATGGAGACATATCAATGAGGCTGTGACTCCCAGACTGAGAGAACTTGAGATTACGGCGGGTCAAGTCGAGAGGAGAGATTACAAGAAATATAAGAGAGGATACATATCTAACGAGCGATCGGCACCATCAGCATCTATCATTTTTTTTGTTTTGTAAAAGAAGCAAACATTTTTAAACACTACTTCAATCCGACATCTTTAATGAAAGTGGAATAAACGCCAAAGGGGATACAATCTAAACGTTCCGGCAAAAGCCTTCTTTAGAAGAAATAAAATAAATGAAATCTTAGTGAACGCAGCCATATGAAGTAGGTGAAAAGTTTAAAAAGATGGATAGGCAGTGAACTAGAAATCAGGTTTAAGTTTAAATTAGAGCGGAGGTCTTATTAAAATAGCTGATAATGATATGAGTTAAAGGGAGGGCATATTAATGATTAACTCAACAGGCCTGTATACTCTAGGACTTTCTCAGTTCCCTGGGGAGGGAACAGTGCCGCTGCATTTTCAGACACTGATCACTATCAATCTAACAATATCTTCCACTGCGTATAGCCAGGTACCCATTTTAAAGACAGGGTAGACGTTTTATATATTTCGTGAATGAATGACTAAGACAGTCGAAAAAATGCACACATCCCGGGAAGGCTGTCAGTATTTATAACGGACAATTTTGTTGTTATGAATTTCACCGCTGCAAAGTTTGGCTGCCAGTTCATTTATGAAATCAACGCTGACATTAATATTGTGGAATCGTGGACTAGTTAGTTTCTTGTCCGCTAACCCACCTAAAAATCCAACAGTGGTCATGGACAACCAATGCTTCCTCCGACTCTTGGGAAACATGTTGACTTCAAGGTCCCAACCCATCTACTATCATCTATCATAAATGCTGGTGTGAAAATAATATGCTTCAAGAATGTCATCCTATTTGAGCCATCTAAAAAGGGTGAATTGCATGCTTTAGTGAATAGATTCATCCTAAGTACATGCATGTTCAAGTACAAGAAGTACGTCAGTCGAGAACACGGCCACTCAACCCATAAGCCTGCACCGTATTAGTACAGACGAATAATACAGGTAATCACTTCACTGTTTATTCTTTTGAATATAACTAGTTTAATCAAAATCCAGCGAGAATATTGCAATAATATAGAGGCGCACACCTGTGCTCATCTAAAAATATGATAAAAGACTCTCACCAAGTTAAACGGTTCTAAATGAGATGTATTCGGTACGCTATTGAAAGTACATTTAGTCGAGTGCTTGCTGCAACACTGCTACAAACATCATATTATAATGTCATAAAGACATTAAGAATTGTCAAAGTAAAAGGTTAGAAAACAACAACAACAACAACTGTAACTATATTATATTGATAACCGTCACTCTCATCAGGTTTGTGACACCTATTAGAAGGGCAAATCACTCATAGTGTACAACCCAATTAATCCACTAATATATAAAATCCCCCATATTTGGGGGCCCTGCCAGCCAGTGTTAGGATGTAGAAATGTGTCAAATGACCTGTGATCTAAATAAAGCATCCAATTTTAAAGTTTCAGGTACAATTTGAGCCTTCTAGATAAAAAAATAAAATGTGTAGACCTATGTATTCGCACGCGGTCAAAACCAGCCAAATGAACATTTGGGGAGCAAATCAGAATTTGAGGTGATCTTTTTCAAAAGACATTTGTGAAAAATGTTGGGCGTTGACCCCCCTTTTTCTTCCCGTTAAAAGATCGGACAAAGGAAGTACTTTAACCTCCATGGAAGAAATGTCCCCAAATCACAGTGGGGCCAAAAGAAGAAAAAACAATAGGTGTCAAAGACCTTAACCAGCAGCTAGTACCTGGCATGTTTCCACTTAGAAACACAATGTTTACATCATGGTGGTCGAGGTAGGTCATCTAGGCTATCTGGACAGTCTTTTAAACTTCCTCTACCCCTGGGGCCCTCCCCAGCCCCCCCCCCCCCCCCCCCCCCCTAGTCTAGCCTGTATGGGACTTAGATCTAGATCTACGTGCTGCAGACTCAGTTTACATGACACACGCTTTTTTTTTAATAGTTTTTTTCTCGTTCTCTTTTTGTCCTTGTCTCTCTTGTTTTCCTCCCACCCTCCACCCCCTCCCCCCACCTTTGACACACACACCCAGTGTTGCCAAAAAATGCACCAAATTTGGCCATTTTTTTTAAATTTAAGATTTCATTCGTTCCTTTTTCCTTCCCTACTTCCACCCCCAACCCCACCATCAACCCCTACCCCCACCCACCCCACCCCACCCCTACCCTTAAGAAAAATCACCACCCCACCCCTTCTCAGCCCACCCCATAGGCTCATATGGTATTGCCAAAGGAAGCTGAATTTTTAAAAAATTCTTTTGGGCAGATGCACCAAACTTTTGTTTCTCCAGGGCTTCTTCCCCAATCAATAACACAATCACCCTTTAAGAAATGCCAATATGATCACTTTTAGGTTTTAAATGTGTGGTTACAAGTGGATTTTATCATCAAGGGTTGCAAATATGGTCAACTAAAAACTATCTGCTCATGCCAAGGTGTTTACATGAAAACAATGACCAGCCAAGAGAGGGTCATTTTTCCTCTCCCCTCCCAATCACCCCCAGGTCACTCCCCTCTGACCATTCCCTACTTGTTCCCTTCCAAACAGGCTACCATGGCTAAATTTTAGGGTTGAACTGTAGGTTCATGGGAGCTATCAAAGTAGCATAGGGTATGCCATCAAGAGAATTGGCTATTTTGAGAGGTATCAAACTCTTAATTGGGCCATAAGAATGATCTAAGGCATATAATTCAGCAACATTGGCACCATTTTGTAGGGAAATGAATGTGCTTGACAGCTGACAGTTGCATATTTCTCCAGGGAACTAACAAAGGCTACCAACACCTCATCCAATCCATCTCAGTGAGTGAGACTCTTGAAAATTTTCTGTATCCCTATGCAAATATACCTCACCACAGGAATATCATTCTCTGTCATGAAAGAAGCAAGAAAGAGACACTTCAACAGTACAGAATGCATCACTATTGACTACTCAAAACATATGTAGGAAATAATTAAATGTGGGGAGGGGTTAAGGTTTGTGACACCTATTAGAAGGGCAAATCACTCATAGTGTACAACCCAATTAATCCGCTAATATATAAAATCCCCCTTTTTTGGGGCCCTGCCAGCCAGTGTTAGGGTGTAGAAATGTGTAAAATGACCTGTGATCTAAATAAAGCATCCAATTTTAAAGTTTCAGGTACAATTTGAGCCTTCTAGATAAAAAAATAAAATGTGTAGACCTATGTATTCGCACGCGGTCAAAACCAGCCAAATGGAAATTTGGGGACCAAATCAGAATTTGAGGTGATCTTTTTCAAAAGACATTTGTGAAAAATTTTGGGCGTTGACCCCCCTTTTTCTTCCCGTTAAAAGATCGGGCAAAAGAAGTACTTTAACCTCCATGGAAGAAATTTCCCCAAATCACAGTGGTATATTTAGAATAACGCAAAATGTTAATAGGGCCAAAAGAAGAAAAAACAATAGGTGTCAAAGACCTAAATGACCCAAACTTCAGGTTTAATTTAAAGACTTTAGGACAGAATGCCGACTAATTCGCAGGCAGTTTAAAAACTAGGGCCCATTCTGCATAATCTGTCCTTACTGTCTTCCTAAGGCATATGATCAAACCCTATTTTTATCCACTTAGAAGTTTGCAACCTATATGGAGCGAAAAGCTGCAGTAGAAGAGGGGACATGCTTTTCAACGTCACTTTAAAAAAAATAGTTGCGATGCGCAGATTTACCTAACATTATCGGTAAATGGATCATTTTTCATAGAACTGCATGACAACTAGATTAAACCGCCAGGTGCAGTGTTGCCACTACTGAGTGTGTTCTTAAAATCACATGAACGAGCATACTTATCTCTTCCTAATGAGCGTCGTCTTAGAAAGGAATCACTCCGATACACTTACCACCTATTATTTAATTTAAGAAAATACTTACATTTGTAAGTCTGATAGGCATTGATTTGTCTCAAAATTGGTTGAAAACAGTAAAAATGATTAGATTTTGAAGGACAAATATCAGAAAATGTAGAAACATGTCGGTCAATGGATCCTCAAGCTATTTCTTTTTCGTAAAAAGCGGAGTGTAATTACCAGGGTTATTAAAGTTACTTTTAAAAGTAACTGTTACAATTACTTAACTTTTTCCGAAAAATGAGTAATTGTTATATTTACTTTACGTTTTTGAAAGCAAAGTAACTGTTATACTTACTTTACTTTGAAAGGTAACTAGTTACTTTTCAGTTACTGTTAGTTACTTTCATGTCTCACTTTCTTGGTTATCCAAGAAACGAAACAAGCGTGCAAAAAGTCAACTGGCACGTTTCACACAAGTTTTCACTGTTGTCTTTTTGAGGGATATCCATTAAGTCATTGAATTAATATTTACTTTATTTGTGTTGAAGTCTCAAAAAAACAGCAGCCTTTGTTCGTTTTGGTATCAATAGCCATTTATTTTAATACTTTTTTTTTCTCTTAAATCTGCTTATGCACAAGGAACTTTAGAATATTACGAAGTGCACAGCCTGTTTTAGAGAAAAATCTTCAAAATACCATCCTATGTGTGTTAGCACAAACGCATTGTGCTGAAAGCTTTTTTTCCGTGTATACATTAGAGCTTTTTGTTTCAGTGATTTTTAAAAATTTATAAGATTTTAGGCTTAGGATTAGAGAATCAGAAAGGATAAGCAACTGGTCGTTTTGTAACCATGATCTTCTATGGCTTGAAATGATAGATTTAATTGTCCCTTCCCTCAATGCCATATTTTCTTATACATGCCTGCCTTACTTCCTTCCCCGCCTTCCTCCTTTTCTCCTTTCTTTGTTCAATCATTCATCATCTTTAATTAGATAAACTACAGCTTCCGGAAAGGTTTTGACCAAACACAATAAGATCTCGATATCTTCTACCGGTATGCTACGCGTTCATCCTTACACTCCTAATGCATCGAATTTTCACTCCTTTTTACTTTTGAAGATAAACCTTGGTCCCAAGTTACAAAGTATACATATAAAGTATAATTTCACTATGAACTATAAACTTGAATGGTCCCACTAAGCATTTTCTTCAAGAAATCGACCCTGTTACAACAGACTGGAGATAGCACGTGATCATTCAACACGCAGCTCGGCGCCACTCGCATGTGCCGATTAGGCCAATATCGCACACTTAGCTTGGCGGCAGACCGTATCCTCTTAATAAGTAAGTTGTATTTGTAAAACAAAGAAATAAAGTCTGACACCGGCGTAATCTGGTTTGCACGTGACGGTTACATTAACGTTCTTCAATCCTCACATAATAATAATAATCATGACTGATTAAAACTTTAGAACATTTTGCGGTCTGGTGTCTGTGTTCAAATTCCACAGCCATCTTACTCAGTCCTGTCCCACCTCCTCCTGACTAAAAGCAGGTAAGGTCGCCCCTCTCATCCCCCTCCCTTAATCCGCGGGCGACCCGACACGACACAACCTCCGCCCCGACTGTTTGGCGCGAAGGTGAGGCCTGATCCTGGTATCCTACGTCCGTCCCCTTCACCCCTTCCCCAGCCAATTCCTCCTTGAGGGTCGGCGCCAGATTATTACGCTCCATCACTAGTCTAGCTCCTTTTCTTCTCTGAAATGTGATCGGTGGTTACCAATGCGATCGCAGGTTGCGCCTATCTCGATTGTTTACATAATTATGACGTGACGATGTTTACGCATCGAACAACCGAGGACCAGTGGCACCGTTACGTGGACACCACGATCTTCATGACCGTTTAGTTTTGCACAGGTACACGTGGTCAGACGAAGGAGCTTGCGCCCGACATCGGCTTGCTTTGATTTCTTTTTTCTTTCCAAAAATCCAATAGGGTGCTTCAGAACGCTGCTCGCTGAAACGGAGTCCCCCAAGCGATCTATGTTTAGCCTCGCCGTCCGAACCGGCGGCTGACTGTTACCTTCATTCATGGATGAAAGGTCAGATTCGTGCTCCCTTCGATGTTGACTGTTACTACAACTAGTATTACTGATTAGGCTGCTAGGCGTAATCTAGAAGTTTGTTCAACCAATGCCTCGGAACAAGCATTGCGCTTAGAGTACTTGCCACTTGAACATAGGAAATAACATTGTCAAGATCTGGAGAGAGTATTTTTTTATCCTTTTTCCGAACCTTCAGAAATTTCCGAAATACCACGAATTTAAGACCATGCAGTCAAGAACTTTTTTGGTAATGGTGCTACGCAGTCAAGAACTTTTTGGTACTGGTCTGGTGCTAAAATCAGCAGAATTTTACAGAATTCCTGCAAACCCCCCCCC
>JAWQUT010000807.1:19342-48684 GCA_033807755.1 Ellobium chinense
CCCAGCCTAACCAGGTGCCCTCCGACTGATGACGTAGGCGGTTATCGGACTTAGAGCGATCCGAGGTTCACGCGGAAGATCTGAAGAACCCTATGCGGGCCGTCAAGCAAGAGCGTGACACATACACACACACACAAACACACACACACACACAAGTAACGAAAAAGTAACGAGTAATGTTGTAACTGTTACACAAAAATTCAGTAACGAGTATTGTTTCCTTATAATTGTTATTCTAAACCCGCAACGACTACTCGTAGCGGCGTTACTTTTTGCTCGTTACAACAACCCTTGTAATCACAAAATGCATAAAACATCTTTTGCATAGAGCAGTTGTTTTGATTAACATTTTCGGCTTAGGCTTATCCTATTTCCTCTACATCGTGTTATGTGTGAAATGAATCTGTTTTTTTTCTTTAAAAGAAGAGAGAGCTAACAGTAGCAGGAAAAATGGATATGCTAAAAGAAAAAGAAAAACCCTCAGCAAATTTAAATATAAGCATGTGCAATTGCTGCTGAATGTCTATAATAAAAAAGCCTGGTACTAAGGATCCTCCCGCAGCTGACAAAGCCGAAAACAGCAAGAGTATTACTGATGGCAATGACTTACAAGAGATCCCTTACACTGTAAATACAAAGGTAGTTGAACATATTATGCACCGAATAACATCAGACTTAAGAGATTCAAACAGTTGATCCCTCAACACAGTAAGTGTGCTTAGGCATACCAGTTTAGGAGAAAAAATAAGTTTTAAAAGAAATATAGATGCACGATGACAAAAACATGTCTGTATTTGGTTTTCGTATTTTGTGTAGAAATGGACTGAAATGAGCTTTTATATATCCCTGCCTCATTTATGAACGATGCACACTACACCATGATTAAAAAAAAAAAAAGAAAAGAAAATATTTTCATGTCTTTTTTGTTTTTAAAAATGACACTTACTGTAATCTCCTGTAACATTTGTTTTTCTACTGTAACGCCAGCAATCTGTTGGACTGAACTTCTTAGATTCACATTTGACAGTTCATTGTTCATTGCCAAATATGACAGTGTGATTGAAAGCTAATGAGTAAATGGTCTCATCGCACCTTTTCTCTTCTTTTATATCTCTGGTGGGATGTTAAGCATCTGTCTCCTGTCCCGTTTATATCTTTTCTTTTTCGTCCTTTTCTTTATAATCTTCACATCTGCTACTTGATTTGTTCTATTCTAATATGACACAAATAAAATATGTAGTAGCATATTATTCTTCATGTTCTTTGATTTTTTGCTTTATCTTCAGCTATAACCTACGAACATCTTCGAACTGACCACATAATTCTACACATTCGGTGTTCCGCTGAGTTTCTTCCACCCCAATGTACAGCTTCACAAATCACGATTTTAAACTGCACAACTAAAGATGGATCTCCAACAAAGTTAGCTTGGGCTAATAACAACGAACTTACAAGGGCGCCCCACTCTACCAACATGTTTCTAGATATGCGTGTTTCGTAAGTAGCATCCAATTATTGAAAAGTCTTTTACTTGTTAATCAAGGCCCGTGCTCTTTGAATGCTTTATAATGATTATTGACCCAGAGTCAAGACTAGTCTCGTGTGGTTTTGCCTATTCATGCAACTAGCAACAAAGATAAGTTAGCCTAGTTCATGTGTTACCTTACAAATGATGCTAATCTCAGTACTAGAATTTATTAATTCTTGAGATTTTTCAAAATCTCACTTCTTATTTCTCGCACAGACATAATATTGCCCAAAAGTTAATCCACTCGCTCCATCGTCACGCTAAAACAAACACCTGTTTAGCAGAGGAAACCGATGCTAAAACAAGCCTAACGAGTTTGCCCGTTGCCAATCAGCAGTTGTAATTTCAAGATCACATGCCAATTTGGTAAATTTTGTGGTAGTTGTGTTAACATGGTGCCGAACTCACCCTCAGTGTAAATTTGTTTTATGACAAAGAGCTTATTCACACAGGGCAAAAAAGCAAACACAACACGCCACTGATGTTCTGTGTAGTACATTAGTGCCGAAATTTTACACAGTTAATAGTTTTGCCGGTCTCTTAAAAAACCTCATGGGCTAACTTGTTGATCTTGCAGCTCAAAAACATTCGTGAATGTGATATTGAGCAAGTCGAAACAGTACGGGGTGCCAATATCAGTTTAGGTGGAATAGATGCCTGCGCCAAAGACAGATGACGTCACAAAGTAATGGCGTTTTAGTGTAGTTTTGAGAAGAACTCGAGGTTGGACAAAACGAGTGGCAATAGCAGACTGTAGATGGTTTGCGACTAGACACATAACTGTTTTATAAGCATAGTGCGAGAGCTGAATGACAACTCAGTGCATACATAAAAGTGTGGATTTAATTTGGTTAATGTATTGTTTTAGATTGATTGATTGATTGATTGATTGATTGATTGATTGATTGNCAACACGCCACTGATGTTCTAGGTAGTACATTAGTGCCTAAATTTTACACAGTTTTGCCGGTCTCTTAAAAAAACTCATGGGATAACTGGTTGATCTTGCAGCTCAAAAACATTCGTGAATGTGATATTGAGCAAGTCGAAACAATACGGGGTGCCAATATCAACGGGGTGCCAATATCAGTTTTAGTGGAAAAGATGCCTGCGCCAAAGACAGATGACGTCACAAAGTAATGGAGTTTTTGTTTAGTTTTGAGAAGAACTCAAGGTTGCACAAATTCGAGTGGCAACAGCAGACTGTAGATGGTTTGCGACTAGGCACATAACTGTATTATAAACATAGTGCGAGAGCTGAATGACAACTCAGTGCATACATAAAAGTGTGGATTTAATTTGGTTAATGTATTGTTTTAGATTGATTGATTGATTGATTGATTGATTGATTGATTGATTGGTTTTCCTAGCAAAATTCTGCATAATGACGAGCCGCCTCTGATGGTAGTTTGTGGGACTGTGAGTGAGTAAGACTGGTCTGATACATTTTTCATCTCTTCTGAATAGGGACAAAAATATTCCTGATCATCTAGACATTTTGATGACAGAATATGATTCCTCTGTCGATCAAAGATTTTGCTGTACTGTAAGCTATTTGATGGATGGTGGGACCCTTGAGATGAGTTGGAATACCACAGTTACAAAAGGTGACCTGCTCTTTAATATCAAACTTTTGTCCCTCTTTGCTTCTCTCTGTCTGTCTTTTCTTTTGTGTTATTTTAATAATGGAGATATGTCTAGGCGATGCCCAGATGTTGGTCTGGAACAAGGTCATACAGTCCCTGTGAATGTTTGTGATGAAAACACGCGGCTGCTTCGTGATCTAAACATTCAGATTTTGTCAGAAATTCTTGTACGAACTATAAATGTAAAGCGTGCAGCATTGGCTTTGGTCTTTGATTTGTCGTCGTTGTGATGTTTTCTTCCGTTATACATGCAGAGAAGAGTAACTTGCGAACCACTCACTGGGTTCTAAATTTTGGTTTTATCTACTCCAGAAGTCTGCGGTTGTAAATCTGAGACCAAACTATTATATAACTGCGGATGATTATACTTGGGCATGAAAATGTCTTTTGATGTCCTAAATACTTTTCTAGCACTTTCGAACGGATACAAGTTAAACCAGGAGGAATATGCTTTAAATCCTGAGGATGGTTTTCATTCTCCGTAACTGCTGATACCAAATAGTCGAGTCTGATGTCAAGTTAAAGATCAGCCAAATGTTATGCGCACCACTTATCAAGTTACGATTTTCTAGTGGCAGGTTACACAAATTTTGTATGATCTCCTATCTCTGATATGTCCACTTCTTTATAAGGTCTCCACCTCGCACAGCTGTTTAAAATCTTATTCTACAAGACGTATGTTGGTAGGCTGTCGAGCTGACTCAAAAATAGTATTAATGTAAGACTCTGAATCTAATAGGAGGAAGGTTATAGTAAAACTGGACAACTTTAAGCATTCGTTAAATACACTCTCACATTCATATAAAATGCATAAAATCTGTAGTTCTTGATAAACGTTTCTTTTTATGTTCTCATACTTATTACATTAAAAAAAACAACATATGTACAATATTATCTTCTTTCATACCCCAATCACAACTCTGGCATTCATCGTTTTCTCTTATATCCAGTATTTTAAGATCAGCATTTAGACCTAAAATCCCTCTGCGTGCATTAAGTTTATTCTGACATAAAACAAAGCCATATGGGTCTCTAAAGTATGATTTCAGTTTAAAATTCTTGCTTTTAAGGAAATAGTCATGGATGTTACAGCTATCCCTCATAAAAATCTCTATTCCTCTCTTTAATCACATTTAAAAAGAATTTATAAACATCTTTCTCTCCTTCCACAACATATTTATAATCAGTTTAGTCCCGCCTCATACAATGTTTGTTTGTTTGTTTTTTTGGGTTTTTTTTTGATATTACTACAAAACTTCCAACAACAAACATTGGTGAGGATGCTGTAAAGTTTACCGCGCAACATTTTCGTCATGTATCAACGCACCTAATATAAATATATTAATACAACCCTCGTCTTGTTGTCTGTCAAAGTAGAAGATTTTGTTTTTTAAGATGTTCTTATCTTATGAACATTCTCTTTGACCACTGTCAGGGCAATGACAGTTCAATCTTTAACCATCTCTCAAATTTAGATGCCTTTATTAGTCTTCTTCTTTACTGTAATGACCTGATCCCAGAGCAAGGCTATTTAGATAGCTTGAACTGAAATGCAGATTGTGCGCTACGCTCAATAAACATATTGTTATTGTTATTGCCACTTTCATTGTTGTAAGTCTTTCTTTAAGGCACTCTTCAGTACCAACTTCAGTGATTTATTCATCCAATAACACTGACTAATTGTTATCATAGTAAGAACATTCAATGTCATGTATAGGCTTAGTGAGAAAATGTTTTATTTCAAAGAAGTCTGTATTTGAGATTTCTTATGTGTCTTTCAGCTGCCAGCCATGTCGATGACGAATGCGGTGACCATAAAACTGCTATCATCGCACTAGCAACTGTTCTTGCCTTTCTACTTATCATTTTTATGCTGATCGTCATTTTGCTTTGCCGACACCAGAGTAAGTGAAACTACTTGTTACGAGTACTTGCTGTGTTCAGTAAGAATTGATCTTTTATAAAACAGTGAAAGACCTTGACTACCGTTTAATAAGTCATTACATTGCGCATTGGTAAAAATACTCAGAAGTAAGAGGACATGACCAGTAATACAAATCTCAGATAGTGCGGGATCCTATAGATGCCTAAAGGAATAGGGACTCAAATTTAATTCTGTATAGTATAAAAGTCCTTCGAACTGCACTAAAATCGGTAATGACAAACTAAGAGTACAGAGTTACTAAATCATTACTGCAAAATTTAGAAAACTGATGCCTTTTTATCAGGCTAAAAGGTAAGCTAAAGCTGATGCTTTCTTCATGATGAAAAATGTTTAAGAGTAAGTGAAACTACTTGTTACGAGTACATCCTGTGTTCAGTAAGAATTGATCTTTTACAGGACAATGAAAGACCTTGGCTACAGTTTAATAAGTCATTAGATTACACATTACTAAAAATACTCCGACTTAAGAGGAAATAATCAGTAATACAAAACTCAGATAGTGCTGGATCCTATAGATGCCTAAAGAAATAGGAATTCAAATTCATTACTGTGTAATATCAATGTCATTCGAACTGCACCAAAACCTGGAATGATAAACAAGAGTAAGCAGGTACTGAAACTTTAGTGGAAATTTTTAAACGTTGAAACCTTCTTTTATCAGGCAAAATATGTAAACTAAAGCTGATTCTCTGTTCATCATGCAAAATGTGTGAACTAAAAGTATCAGCTTGCCAAAAGTTGTAATAGAGTTTGAGGTTGCAGGAGCCTAATTGAAAATGCCTCTTTGGGGCATTTGACAAAATATTCTCCTCAGACTACAAGAATGTTCCGAAAAGGCAAGGACTAGTCTGTAATCTGGAGCCACCACTGTGGTAAAATTCTATACTGTTTTCAGTAGGGGTCCTGTGGAAAAAAAAATTTCGCAATTTCATTTTACATGAAATGGGGGTCCAAAATTTGGCATTCTTTTGCATACCAGCTGCTCGCAGAAACTGAATCCGCTTAGACCCCTGAAAAGAGCTGCCTGCCAAAAATCTTTATTTAACAAATTCACCGATGTATCTCACAACTTTTGCGGTGTAGTTTTATGTTCTACAATTATTTCTACACAATCCGTCCAAAGGACAGATTTTTTACTCTGCTATTATCGACTCCGATAGTCGGCACATTTTTAGCCAATTAGGCTCCTGCAACCTAAAATTTAGTAAACCACCTCTTTACTCTCAGTATATCATAACTGGTTCTAGTGCAATTCCAAGGACTGTTTTATAGCGACAGTAATCGAAGACTTCGGGACATTGTAACTGCTGAGTAAATAGGCAGGAAAAAAAATATAGCAAATAACCTAAAGGAAATGATTATTATAGTGGACAGATATATCTGACGGCTGTTGCAAATCAAGATTCAAAGCAAAAAATTTCGCTGCCACTTTCATAAATATTTGACGTCATTCTCCATAATATTATTCACACTTATTACAGAATTGAACTACCACCTTTGCACTCTTTATTTCTCGAGATATATTTTGGAGAAGAGATGATAAAATAACTCACATCTAGCTGAGGGGGAAAAAGCAAACAGGCAGCCAGGGTACTTGTGGTTATGATACAGACTCGTAAACATTGGTCCTCGAAGCAAAACTTGCATACACGTATTTCACTTCTTACCGACTCATCATGAGTGGTTTAATGTTCTCTGTGCATCAATCAGGTCGTCGTGTCAAGACTGAGCTCGGAAAGGAAAATGAATTTTTGAATAATGTGCCACCATCCTACAGCACCGCTTGGAGCGACATACATCCTCAAGAGCCCATCTACCAACAGGAGCCTGCGTACAGTATCTCTAACCTGAACAGAAGCCAGAACAATCTCTACAAGACCAAGAGTCAGCAAAGCTCTCTCCAAAGATCAAACTCTAGACAGGACGGCAGAATATGTTCTTCTCGGCCCTCACTTCCGCCTCCCATTCCGCCAGCCATGGAACCCAAGAAGGATGCAAGTATGTGATCAATTGTGATGTTGTAATAGCTTTTGACATTGCTGTTTTAGCTGTTTTTGTTGCTACTGTTATTCTTCATGTCTACCGCAGCTAGGGTACCACTCGAACTTTATGGGATTCCTTGGGTAAAATTATTGAATATACCATGTTATATGAATTTCATGATGATGAAACCAGGCCTAAAAAATGGACTGGGTTATAAATTTGTTTTCTTCATCCCTCAGTTTTAATCTTCGTCATGTACTGCTACACAAAGCTGATACATACATTAGAACTTCAAAACATTGACAGTTATGTACATATGTTTGGTAATGCATAGGCACCAGCACAATAAAATACCCGTTAGAATCATGTAATTGCCTCGCCGGGTTATTTGCCCACGGGGCACGTTGATACCGGATGGTATGGCCCGTCATTTGCTACACTAGGTTGGACACTGCATAAAAAGTGAGATCGACCTTCGCATCACGTTTGGATAATAGTTATAGCAACTAAATCTGGCTCTCCAGCTACAAGCATTAAAACTGCTGCTAACTGGTTTTAACTGGAGTTACTTATTCTTGGTATCAGAGTTTACTTCTTAAGTCCAGCACCTCAGAAAAAAGATTATGAAGTGGTACTTGTATAACATTGGTCTACTGCTACAGTAACCTTCTCTGGGATCATTTCCTCGGTCTGTAATTATGATCAAGGCAAAAAGCCAAAGCCTAGAAATTAAAACGATTAGAGGAAGGAGTATCAACTGAAGAAAAAACAGAAATAGGAGAAGAAGAAGAGGAGGAGGAAGAAGATGAAAAAAGAAAGAAGGAAAGAAAAAAAGAAAGAAAGAAAGAAAGAAATTGGGACATCTCATGGCGCCAAAACTGATTACATGTATTTTTAGCAAAAATAAACCTCTTCAAGGTTGTGTATCTAAGGCGTCATATCGAATTTTAGAATAATAATTTTGCTTAATCTGCTCATTTTATCATTCTATTCATTAATTAATTTGTCCACCCTCTCATCTCACTCTAATATCTGTATTATATTTGACAGTAAATGTGGTACTGTACCAAAAGGGGCACAGAAACTGGAAAGCATTGAGTTTACAATGAGAATGAGCACCATTCCCCCCTACAAGAAAAACAACTCATTTGTATTATTCATACTCTATGAAAGGAACATAACTTTTGGCAAATTTGACATGATTTTTTTATACCTATGCCATTATCATTAGATTGACCGTTTTTACCCTATAATATAATACCCTATTTTAATACATTGCCCTTCAAAAAGAACTCCTCATTCTTTTTGAAGAAATCGCACGCTTATTATGAAAATAAATTTAATAAAGTCTCAATCAGTGTATCTTATAAAAATAAGCAAATCGAAGACCGGAAGCTGGAATGGTCAAATGTTACGAGGGATACAGCATTTACCTCTATTATATAAAGCTAAAACTGTTAAAAACTATCTCAGCCTGCCAAAGTGAAGACTAGTGTGGCGTGATTTATGATGAACTTAAGCTGTAATATATAAGACGTTTCAAAAATAAGAAGTATGCTAGAACAATTGGCTCTGTGGTTTTTCTTGTGCCTCATAATACCAATGAACAATGTGTGTAAAGTGTTAGATCTCAAAACAAACGAGAGCTATTGCCCCAAAGGGCATTTTTATGAAGAAAATTGTTATGCTCTGTCTCATTATGGGAGGTAACTGTGTAATAACTGTAATTGGAAAAATTATTATTTATTGTTATTTATTTGTTATTTACAATGTTTCATAATATCCCTATGTATCACAATGCATTAAATTTAATATTTCATTTTTACATATAAAAAGCATGGGACTTAAATATGTATAAAATCGTTTATAAAGTGAAGCAAGAACAAAAATCCAGGTCACTAGTTTTACAGATCCTCTATAAAATATCTTAAAGAGATAACGGTATATATGTTAATTTTATTTAATATAATATATTAAAACTGTCAGGGATAAGGCAAGATTGTAAATAATTTGAGTTATTTCCCCTGAATTATCCAACAACAGTATTTACACAGTTACCTCCTGCAATGAGACAAAGCAAATAAATTTTTTTCTTTCTAAAAATGCCATTTGGGTTCCCGTTGGCCTTGAAATGTAACACAGTGTTTTTCAGTATTATATGGCAACGATAAAGAAAAAAGAACCCACATCCATTTGATCTGCCATACTTTGGTTTTTTTTTTTTTTTCAATGCCCATAAATATATATTTATATATATTTGTGTGTGTGTGTGTGTGTGTGTGTGTGTGTGTGTGTGTGTGTGTGTGTGTACCTGTGTGTTTATGTGTGTTGTATGTGATTATGACTATGATAAACTAATGGCACAAACTGATTCTTTTTGTAACAGAGAGTTTCTGTCCTTCTGCAGCACTTACGAGGACGTCCTCCCTCACCAGCAACAGGTCCAGGATTCCCTACTGGCAGCCTCAAGACGCCATCGGGCAGATGATCAGGGAGAATGAAGAAGTCCCTGACAACGATGTCAGTTCAGACGGGGTAAACTTAGACTTCCAGTACGCCACGCCTCGCCAGGATGAGAAACGGCTCAGCTGCTCTCTCTAGGTTACAGATCTGTAATAGTTTTTGAACGTATGAGGTGTTCGAGTTTGTGAGCAAGATCTAGTATAGAGTGTGAACGATTTAGACCATTGCTTCACCGTGAGGTTGCTAACTTTTCAGGCTTTTTGTGAAAGTCTGTTGTGTCTATCCCGTGGATTATAGGTTAAAGAAGCCTAATTGCATTTGCCTCTTTAAACATATAAATTGTCATCTCTAGAAAGTTCTACAATCTCTCTCTCTAAAAGTTTGCAGCATTCAATGAGTGTATTAATAAAGATGTTCAAAATATGGGCCTTTTATTTCGAGTTCAAGATACGAACCGACACATCGAACGGTATAAACAAGCTAGCTAGTTTCCTAAACGATAATTTCTTCGCACAGAAGGCCACACCGAAACCGAAGTGAGTGACTAGTTTACAATATCAGAAGAGAATGCACACTAATACGCAAGCAGTTCACAAATCTAGGGCCCATTCTACATAATGTCTTGTGGCAATATAAGACTTACGTCTTTCCTCTACAAAATCAAATTATTGCTATGATATGAAAGCGTAATAATTATAATAATATACTTTCATTAGGTGAAGACTTCCGCACAACAATTTCTCACAACTTTATCTATTCTATTTAAATCTTAAGAAATTACAGCAGGTTCATCACCCAATGGCCGGGGATAAACCGTTCGACACATACTCATAGTTGATGAAGTAGTCTGGACTGGCCCAGCTTCAGGTATGAAGATGCCAATGTATTTTTCACTGTTGGCTATATTAGGTTTTACACCTCTCATTAACTTATCCTGGGGTGCCGTTTCAAAATACTTTCCAAATATGTAGTTTAGCTCTTCCTCCAAATTTTGACACAAAGAAAAATGCACCTGAACCAGTTAGATTTTGAGAACTTAGGCAGTGAAGCAGACACCCTAATATTTTAGGCCTTTTTACTCAGTAAACAGGGTAACCTTACCCACCTAGCAACAATCACAAATTTTATACTTGAGTGACTAAACCTCACCTATTCTGAGTCTACACATATATTTGCACCTATCTAAGCCTTTGAAATTAAAATCTAACCCTTTCCCCCCCTCCCCATGGCCAATATTTTGATTTTATAGGAACTATTTAAAATTGCATATTTTTATGCCAGGTGCTATTGGCATCTTCATACCTTCATTGTGCCATGACCATAAGGGCCTGAGTCAAATTTAAGAACTGGATCTAGATGTAGAGAGAGATCTAAATAGAATTAGACTATGTCTTTTCAGCAGCAATTTTTAACCTTTTGTACTTTTCATTTAGTAAACATATCTAGATCTAGATCTAAATTGAGGACCTTGCTGCATGTGGCACTTTATTGCCACCACCGATTCGTGTTCGGTCTTAAACATAATCAGACTTATTTGTGTGACTATAATATGACTGTTTACGCACACCCTGTTCCTATTTTGTAAAGATTGCCAGAGAAGAAATCTTTCCATTAAAGCTTTACAGAAATTAACAATTATTTGTTCCACTCACAAATTTAATACATTAATAAACCTGTCAAGCACATGTAAGATTCATTCGCGCGACGTTAATGTTTGCAGGAGCCAATTTGTAAAAGCCTCTTTGAGCCATTTAATACTAATTCTCCGCGAACCACAGGAATGTTCCGAGAAGGCCAAGGCTAGTCTGCAGGTCTGGTGCCACTGTGCTCAAATTATAAACTATTTACAGTTGGGGACCTTCATTTAGATTTTTAGATGAAAAGGGGTTAAAAAGTTGGCTTTCTTTTGCAGATCACAGGCCACAAATGAAATCCGCCGAAACCACTGGGAAACACTGTCTGCAACAATTATATTTTCAACAAATTCAAGACTGAATTTCACACGTTTTGCGGCGTCGTTTCATGTTATAGAATTATTTCTATTTTATTCTCTGCTACTATCGACTCTGATAGTCCAATTCGCAACCTTTACACAGAATGATATTTGTTATACTATTGCTAGTATTTTTGGAAGCTACACTGCCAGCACACTTTTGACTTTAGCGCATTTATAAAACAATGCTGCCAACATACTGTATATTTTCCATTCATTATTTGTATAAGGCTTTTTGTGCCTTTTGCACAAACTTTTGTCATACTTTTACTGTGCTGTTTACATTCATTACGATCAATGACTAGTCATGTTTTACTTGATACCACCGCTGTGTTCAACCTGAATCATAATGTTCATGTTAAAGGACATTTGCATCATCATCCTGCTGATGTAGATAGAATAGGCTTATCATTATGGTGTTCGTATCAAATTGACACTACCACACTGTTCATTCTTGTTTTTCAATCACAGTGGCCATGTTAGAAGGCATCACTAGCTCCACGCTATTCGTGTTCAACTGGTATCACCATATTATTCAATGGTCGACCACTATCACAACAGTGCTAAAGTTGAACTGACATTACCATGGTGTTCGTGTTGAAGTGGTATTACCGCAGTCTTCACAGTGAAATTACATCACCACAGTTTTCATGTTGAAATAAATATCATCACAGCTTGTACTTTCAAGTGATACTCCCAAAATGTGCATACTGAAATGATATCACCACAGTACTCATACTGAAATGATGGCACCAAAATGCTCATGAAAATTATATTATCACGGTGTAGATTTGAATGACATTATTACCGTGTTCGTACTGAAATGATACCATTACAGTGTTCATGCTGAGCTGAACTGTTATCTCAAGGGTGTTTATGCAAAGGGGTATTAGTAGGCTAAATAATTTTGTCACCTTGTTCACTTTTAAGGATAATGATAATGTAAACCCACTTAAAATACATCCCTCCCTACTGTTCACAAGTACACAGGCAGACTACTATTTTTTTACCAGAATGCAGTCTAAGAAATTTTGCTTTGCTTTGCTATTCTACTTACTGATCCAGTACGATTCAGGATCAGTTAACAAGCATCTCAATCAACAAAGAGTGTACTGTCCAGAATTTCTATACCCTTTGAGATAATTAATTACTGACATTGTTGCTTCGTTTTATTACGTTAAAGTGTATTTCTTTATAACTGTACAGATGCACGGTTTTTTTTTCGCAAATACACTTTGAATAATATGGCACATACTATATTAAGGAGGACTCAATATGCACATGACGTGATTCTGCTACCAACCATGGTAAGGGGGCTGTTAATGGAATAAGTGTAAAGGTCAAAATAAAGGTAGGCTATTTGATCTTCACTGGTAAGGACAAAATTCAGAATGCTCAGAAAGTGGTGAATGCTTTGAAGTATTGTAATCAAAATACAGAGGTCAACCTCAGAATTATTCCACAGAATAAAAATTGACAGGAGGTGTTGAAGAGTCTGAGAAAATATGTGGCCTCAAAACAGTTTACTTGCCACTAGCTCGAAAAAGATATAATGTCCAAGCAGTTGTTAGAGATGTGGTAAAATATAATTATTTTAGTTAATAATCCTTTGATCTCAAATCATCATCACATCATTTCATAACGGGTGTTGAGAATATTTCATCATGTATCTATTGGTTTGATTGTAGTTCTTTGTGAAAATTTAATTTCTTGTAAATGTAACATCTATGTTAAGCCGCATTATTATTATTATGGTATGTCATATTACATGTTTTCTTTTAGTATGCTCACTGGTTTGCTAGAAATTGATTTCTAGATGATACTTAATATAAGCCAACATTCAAAAGCGCATGAAACTAAGCAAAATTGCTGATTGTTTTGTATAAACCTAATATACCTGGGACGTAACTGTCCACAGTGAGTGCCTTTTAACATATGTGAAGTTTGCTTTTGTTCCGTCCCACACAGAAATGAACGGGGGCTTTTTTTTTTCTCCCCGGAGCATGAACATTCATTTGTACCCTTGTCTCAATGTTTAATAAAGACTGACGCAAAACTGGTCTTCATTGGTCATTTCCCTCAGATGTAAAGAATGGTAACTCTGGAACCTCCCTCTGGGCAAAAAAGGCCTTTTGGCCGCTTTCTGCTACTTAGCTTTGTAAATCTGAGAACAAAATGTGCACATGATTTGTCCTTGGGATGTCATAAATAATTATCTTGTGACTCTTCTCGCTTTCTCAACATTTTCTTTCATAGCTGTGATGAAGCGACAGTTTTTAGTAAATGTCATTCCCAGATATTTGAACTTATTTACAACCTCTACCACCACATTATTTAGATGCACCTTAGGTTTCCTATAGGTCCTTCCAAACACCATAACTTTGGTTTTAGATATATTTATATTCAGGTTCCCATTCTGACAATACCTTTGGTAATCTATCAACGAAAGCTGTAACTTATCACTACTGTCGGTTAACAGTATAGTATCGTCTGCATACATAAGAAGCAGTAACTTAAAGTAGTATTTAGTATGATCATGTTCATAATCGACTTTCACACCATCATTACCTAACTGTGACAGACAGTCATACAAATCATTCATATACATGTAAAAGAATACCGGACTCAAATTTTCTCCTTGTCTGAGTCCTATTTGACAGTTGAATAAGAGTGATACTTGCCCTTGAAATGACACATATGACTTAATGTTAGTATACATTGAATATATAGTTCTAAACATATTATTACCAATACCAGATGCAGACAGTTTACGAAATAACATCACTCTAGATACGCTCGGGAAAGCTTTGCGGAGATCAATGAAGGCAGCAAAAATGGGCTTATTTCTTGTTTTCATTAAATGTTGTAATGCATGTAATACAAACACTCCATCCATTGTGGAATATCCCTCTCTAAAGCCTATTTGTTTCTCCCCAATGATCTGGTTTTCATTCAAAAACTTGCCAAGGCGAGCATTTATGAGGGAAATAAACACAACAACTAAGTTTTGTAATAGGCCTATAATTATCTGGGTCCATTCTGCTACCCTTGTTTTTGTAGATATGCCTAATTTCTCTCATAATCGAAGCTTCTGGTACTATTCCCCACGAATAGGAAATATTGAAGAGCTTCATATAAATCATCATCATTAGGTGCTCTGTGCTTTTTAAAAAAAATCGTTTTTAATATCATCATCATCTGCTGCCTTGTTATTTCTCAACTTTTTAATGCATTCATGTATTTATTTCGCAGTGAATGGCTGGTCCAGGTGTTCATTATTAGTAATTGTGAATTCATTGACACCGGTTACAAGAGTGTCATCTTTGTTGAGGTTCTTGAAAGGTTAAAAAAATCATTAATGTCAATATCATCATTACTGTCCTCATGCTTAAATTTCGAATTTTTATTGATGAATTTCAATAGTCTCTTGCATTACCATGTCGGTGTAACTGATGATATCGATTTCGAATTACTTTTTTTGTGACCACAGAATGCGTGTTTCAGTTCTTTCTTGTATTCTTTGCCCGAAAGTTTTATTCGCTTTAGGTCTTCTTCGGTCATTGTAACACTGTGGCGTTTCTTAGCTTTATGGAATAAAGTTCGTTTTGATGGACAGGAACTCGTAAAATATGTTTTTTTTAATGAATTTATCTTACGGTTGGCTGAATTAGGGTAACGCTGCTTCCTTACGCCAAATGATTTAAGCCCAGCTTGTGTGAATAGTTCTTGTATGTCACTGCAACCTGTGTTTATGCAATATAGAGCACTGAATTTATCATCTAAATGACTATCGAATAGGTTGCTTAGGTTTGCGATCTTTGCTGTGTCCACGTGTGTCCAGGGCTGAAATAAAACTCTGCAATTTACATGGGTCCCATGCACCTGTCTTTGTAAGTTTGGTCGCCGTGTGCCCAAGGAGCTGTGAGTACGCAGTCCCACTATTGTCACAGTTTGCTGCATCATATTTAGCAGTGTTCTTAAGCATTACTAGCTCTATAGGGATATGCACATCCGATAACATTGGACAGTAATCAGTTACTTTACAACACAGAATAGAGTCTACCATTCTCTCACTGGCAATGAAATAATCAATCACAGGATCATGATTAGATGGACATCCACTAGACACCTTGCCATAACATCCATTGCATATATACATATTCAGAGATTGCACAGTACTGAGCAGACAACTGCCCCAATTATTTACTTTATGCTTACAGTCAGTACACTTTTACCAGCGGTAACCCAGCACCTTCCAACTTGGATTTGATATCAATGGTATGTGCGGAGATGGCATATTCATTCAAGTTCAAATTAGCTTCAGTTTCAGTATCTACATGAATGTAGTTACCTTTGTTACCTGTGTGGGCATTGAAGCCGCCCATGAGCAAACAACTAGGCATGGATAAGAAATTATTCCTATAATCATTTTCTAGGTCCAGGAAAGCCTGACGGCTGGAGTAGGGTGACCCTTCAGGTGAAATATAAACCATACCAAACACAAATGGGTCAATAGTACTCTCAGTTCCTGATAGTAAACACCAAAGTACATAGTCACAATCAGTTTCAACTACAGAAATATTACATTTCATACAGCTTATGACAACCAAAGCTTTACTACCAGACGTTCGTCCACCTTTGCGATCCCTAAATTTGTGATAGCATGTGTATCCCGGGATACTTATAACATCCTACTTTTCATCTCCTAAACAAACGTCAAACTAACCACCTTTGTTTCAGTTAAACCAACAATATCGTAATTGTGGACAAATTCAAGAAATTCAGAGCTACTAAGTTTTGCTCGAAGGCCACATTTGTTCAAAAAAACAAATAGTATGTACATCAGATATGTTATCAAAAAATGCTCACCTGCATTACCGGATGTAATTATAGGCATATGGGTATAGTGACATTCATTGGCAATATACGTACACGTTTGATTCTGCGAAACAGTGTCATTATAATATCCATTAATATTCTGGGCATAACCATAGTCACTTGTGTATCTGCCTACAACATTATTGGCCTCATCGCCGTCCTGATGAGTATCAGTATGACAACCACTAGTAATATCACCTGCCGGCTGTTCAATTTGGCATCCCAAGATGCATGCATCAATTTCACCATGGTCAATGTCAACAGTGCTCCTACTTCTGTCTATAATATCATTGAGCTCTCTCTCATCGCAGTCATCCCAATCGTCATTACACACCCTATCAGCCCCAACACATGTATTCATACAATAATCGCAATAGCCATCGTAAGAATCCTGTTTGATTTGAACATAACGATATTTCCCTGTGTTAATACTACTTCTAATCTTTACTGTATTGTGTAAAGTACACAATCGTGGTGAACTCACAAGCTGTGAGTGAGCATTTTTATCTATAAGATCTTCATCATGTGAAATGCAACTATAGCAGTATGTTATTGCAGGTCGCCTTCTTCGGCCTTGATCATTATCGTGGCAAGTATCTAAAAAGTCAGACAAATAAATACAGCTGTTATGGTCACCATAGAGTGCGTGCCCTGTCTTGTCTTATGTTGTAGCATTGGAGGCGGACCCATCCCTGTTTGCCGGCACGACGCTGTCTGCTTGGTCACCCATTGCCTGTTCTGAAGATTTGGCCTGCTGTGAACCATTCCTCGGTGAGGTCTGTGGGACACTTTCTCCAGTATGGCTAGAGGGGTCGGTCGTGTCTACTTCCATTCGATGCGCCCTCTGGTGGTCAGGAACATTCAGACTTGGTGATCCGACAGCTTCACTATTTCTGGTTTGTAGATTGCCAGGCCTCGGTCTAAATGACTGGTCGTGGCAGACGTTCCCTTGTGCGTCGACATAGAACAGTCCATTGTCGATGATCAGTTTATCCACAATGAGAGTGGCTCGATTTTCTATGCCTTTTTCTGTTTTGTACAGAGGCATCAGCAGCCTTCTCCTTTCATTAACTTCGCGGGGGAATTGTTCGTGCATGCCATACGGTTTCCACGCTAATTTTGGGCCACCCTTTCTGACTCGCTCTCTGTCCTTAAAGTGAGAAAACTTGGCAACTTTCCATGTTGGAATCGCCCTATTCTGTGCACCCTCTCAAACTGGATTTTGTCCTGTACGTCAAGTTCCTGTTGCAGAAATGCGTCGTGTAAGGCTTCAGGGTTTTCACCGTGACCAGTTTCCTTCAGGCTTGAAAACCTCATGCCTCTCAGTTCACAATCAATGATCCTGTCTTCAACTTCCTTTATCTTTATGTAGTCACCGTGTAAGTCACCGTTGATCTTGCGTATGTCCTCAGCGTTAGCCGCAACTGTCTATTTCGTCTCCTCTGTCATATCACTGAGGAACTGAACAGAGGTTTCAAGGATGTTCACATTCTCACTGAGTTTCTTCAGTTCTTTAATGTCTCTGCCAATGGTATTCACCATGTTCTCGATGACCTCCAGCCATGACATTTTCTTATTTATCTCCACCATCTCGTTCTTCATTTCACTTATTGAGTCTAGCAGCTGGCTAATCCACGATGAAGGCTGCTCATTTTGGGGCATCTCTGTCGTCCCGTTACGAACTGGGCCTGTAAGCTGAGATAAGTACAGTCCTGGTTGGGAAGAGGCGGGTGGGGGGTGAGCTGGCCACAAGTTAGTCTGCAAAATGGGTATGGCTGACGGGTAAGATGATACAGTGGATGCCGTTGCGCTCACTTCAGGGAGTAAATAATGACAGGTCGTTAAGGGATGTGATGCGGAGGGAGGAAGTGTCACCATGCTGTCGCCTAGTGCTACATAATAGTTGTCTATGAGGCGTATATGCAGGGTCAGAAGGGCCAGCCACTTGGGTGGCGGAGGGTCCACATAGCGGTACATTTCCCCACTGTATAAGGCTGCCTGTGTTGTTTGTGCTCATGTTCTTATTTTGTGATTCTTTCTGTGCTGTCTTAGACTTTTTCTTATTATCTTCACTCTTTCTCTGCTTTGTAGTTGCAGTGGTTGGAGGGGTCTTCTACAGCTGCCGTTTACGAGTCATAAAGAGTAAGGAGGACGTGTAAGCTCACCGAGCATTTAAGACATGTACAATATGAATCATGTCATGAGCAGGGGAGTCAGCTATGTGTTGAGCGTCCTCTCATAGGCACAGTGGGCTGCATGTAATGTCAGGCAAAATTTCCAGTTCTCGTGATGACATACCCTATGCTACGTAAAAAGCCTCAAGGAGCCTATATTTCAATCTAAAAGCTTTCCATGATAGCCTCTTTGGAGAGGACCTAGTTGGGAATGATCAGAGAGAAGTGACCAAAAACTGATTGGGACGGAAGGAGGAAAGCGACACCATCTTTGCTGGTTAAAGTTTCCATTTACACAACTTTACATGAGCAGATGGTTTTTATTTAAACTTCTTTGCAACCCTCATAGTCAAATCCACTTGTAACCACACATTCATTCCTAAAAATGATGATATTGGCATTTTCCAAGTCGCTTCGGTGACGCCGCTTTGCGGTCGATAGTCCGAATCTCCCAAAAGTGCGGTATCGGGCGGGATGAGGAAGACTACGACCAGTGGCCGAACCGGGGGCCTTTCTGATGGCAAGGCCTGGCCCAAGATCTCCTCATTCATCCCCACGAGGCGGCGACGGAAACAATCAACGACCCCGGTAGTGGCAGCCGGACGCGATCGGCAACAATTTGAGGGGCTCTTATGCCAAAGATACATGTCAATTGGCCCTCGGGGCAACGTATCTAGGTCCTCGCAGATGGCCGAAGGGTCTTGCTTGACCAATCTGCGGTCGGAAACGAGTCTACCATCTCGCCATCATGGGCTTCGGGGACATGGGAACAACGACACAGTTGAGGCATGTGTTTCGAACGCCTAGGGCCATACATGCCCGACGGAGCAACGACCATGCTAGTCATTGATGGGCTCGTGCAGGAGAGGTACGAACCATCACACTCTTTTCTATCTGGTGGGCGGGATCTACCCCAGACGGTCCGACCGTTTTAGACGGGAGGACCACCGTCTCTCAAAGGGTACTTAGCAACAGTCCAAAGCAAGTTGAGTGCCATGCGGCAGCGTGGCCAGGCCCCCCGAGGCAGGGGTGAGCTGAAGGGACACCAGCCTGGGCTATCCTTGTGATACGGAATAGGGTGAGTGTTCATCCAGTGAACACCTCGCCAACCCGCTCTCTTGCAACAGCAAACCGGTCCGGGATCTTTATTATTTTTCTTTGCCCAATGGACCGATCAAGTCGCCAATAACCGCACTCAGGCCCCATACCATTGGTAATCATTATTATACTTCTAGTACGTCATGGATTCCTTTGTAATTTCAGCTTTGCGATTGTGCTCGCTCGTAGCCTTGGACTCTTCGGAGGAACGGGGATGGCCGGCAGAGCCACCGAAGGGCGGGTGGCCCTCTATCCCACGTCCCCTCGAACGCAGACTACCCCCGTGGAGTGGCGAGTCGGGATAGCCAGCTAGGACTCCATTGCACCCAGGGGCTCCAAAAGTAGGCCCATTCATTGGTTTGCCGGCACTTGGTGATCCTAAGCGGGGATAAGCTACGACTCCACGCCCCACGTAAACGCTGTCCGAAGGTCACCACCCGTCCAGCCCCAGGAGTCTATTTATGCCTAAGTTGCAACTCCGGAACCCTCACCCCTCAGCTCTTGNGGGGGGGGGGGGGGGGGAGAGACTTCTGGCAGACTCGGCGGGCGTGGAATTAATCCCACGATGGTTCAGAGCACCTGGCATTTTGCAAAGGGGCGTAATATTATTGACTGAGGAAGAAGCCCTGGAAAAACAAACGTTTGGTGTATCAGCCCAAAAGATTTCCCTCAACAACCAAAAATTTGATGGTTTAAAGTTTCAAGTTTGTTTATTTAGGCAAAAGCCAACCATATATGATATAACGTCACATAAATACAAAAGAATGAATAAAAAATATGTACAACTTTCTCTTGCATTTACTTATTGACATCTCTGTCTCTTTCGCTTTCTCTCTGTCTCACTATCTGTGTCTCTCTCTCCAACTAACTTTCTCTCTCTGTGTCTCACACACTTTCTCTCACTCATTCACTCACTCTCCCCATCTAATGTTAACAGCTACAACTTTCACAATATCCCATTCCATCAGACGCATCTATGTAACAAAAACTAACAACCCTCCCCACCTCCCTGCCAGAAAGGGAGCTAACACTTATGTCACTTCAGCTATTCATATTCTCTTAAAATATGATAGAATCCTATTGCTACCTGTCTCTGAGTTTATTATTATTACAGTGAACCTCGGATCTAACGAGGTCGCCGGGATCGAACGTCAGTCCTCGCTGAAGCCAAGCTCGCGTTGAACGCAAGATCTCTGCAAGTCATGTAAAAACTGTTACATCTCTAGTGAGAACCTTTAGGTTTGTGACACCTATTAGAAGGGCAAATCACTGATTGTGTACAACCCAATTAATCCGCTAATATATAAAATCCCCTTTTATGGGGCCCTGCCAGCCAGTGTGAGGGTGTAGAAATGTGTAAAATGACTTGTGATCTAAATAAAGCCCCCAATTTTAAAGTTTCAGGTACAATTTGAGCCTTCTAGATAAAAAAAATAAAATGTGTAGACCTATGTATTCGCACGCGGTCAAAACCAGCCAAATGAAAAATTGGGGACCAAATCAGAATTTGAGGTGATCATGTTCAAGAGACATTTGTGAAAATTGAGGGGCTTTCAAGTATTAGATCATTGCAAACGTCTTTTTTCCCCTCTTTGTAGTCACTCTCAAAAAAAAAAATGCGTTCCTAAAACAACTCCATAAAATGTCAACCTCACTGAGGAAAGCTCACTGAGCTTTCTCAGCTAGTATTAGGTGTTTCCTTGTTAGAACATGGCTAAAAGATCAAATTTCACCTTTCACTGTACACCAACACTTGCGCATGTATTTTTTATAACAAAAGACTTTACATATATATTGCAGAATATTTGACAAAATATTATACCGTAAAATGGATTTCGAATTTTTGTGCGTATTGTATTATTTAGTGCATGCACTAAGTTTATGTACATCTTTGTCCATATCTGAAAAATTAACAAGTGTTGCGACGAATTTTATTACATTCAGAGTGTGTCCGTCCATGATGCTCGGGGTACCAAAAGGTTCTTTAGTAACTTCAGTATCTGGACTTATTAGATCTAAAAACTGTTGTTAATTTTTTTGTTAGCAGTGGATTTAAAATAAGTAAGAGAATTACAATTCCTATGGTTTCTGCAGTTTTGTCCTGAGCAGAGACATGGATATACGCTATTAAGAGTCAAGTCATTGTGGTGAAAAATAGTTATGTTCTGTCAGTTTAAAGTATCCCTGTATTTTTCTTACTGCGAATGTCATTTTAAAAAAAATTCTTATTAAGGAACACTACGACGTTTGTGAGCATAAAATCTTAATGTTAACTATGAGGAAATTCTACATTTTTTGTCCTACGGCTACCTTAATTCTGATGGATTTTTAATCTACATCATGCTTGCTTGTACCAGCTATAGACCTTTCTTAAGGAATATTTGTGAGAAGGCGGGGTGGTACTTTCACTTTGAGTAGGTGGTACTTTCACTTTGAGTAACTAGCTAACGTGGATAGAGATTGCTGTGTTCTGCGATTGTAGGCTAGATCTGGTTAACGCAATAAAAGCGTTTAGTGACACAATTTTTCTTAGGACGAAGCCCTTAAGCATCAATGGATTGCCAAGATCCGAAGGGACCTCAGGGTATGAAGATGCCAATAACAAGTGGCATAAAAATATGTAATTTTTAATAGTCCCTATAAAATCAGAAAACTGGTCATGGGGAGGGGGGAATGGGGATGGATTTTAATTTCAAAGACTTAGATAGGTAAGGTTTTAACCACTCAAGTATAAAATTTGTGGTTGTTGCTAGGTGGGTAAGATTACCCTGTTTACTGAGTGAAAAGGCCTAATGTATTAAGTTGTCTGCTTCACTGCCTAAGTTCTCAAAAGCTAACTGGTTTAGGGGCATTTTTTATCTGTCAAAATTTGGAGAAAGAGTTAAACAACATGCTTGGAAAGTATTTTGGCCTGGGACCCCTGGATAAGTTAATGAGAGGTGTAAAACCTAATACTTATAGCCAACAGTGAAAAAAACATTGGCATCTTCATACCTCAGAAAACTGCTCCAGGTGAGTTGATATGAAACAGAGCAATTTGGCAACATGGAATGTGCAACCACATAATGTAAATCAATTTCTTGCCAGGTAGTTTTTACCATATAAATCTAAAGCAAGTAGAAACTGGTTTATGGGTGTTTCAGAGCTGAAGGCGTGGCGGTAGGGCGATTCTCTGATAATCCCTCCATTCCCTGAACATGTGTCTGTGCCCTCTATTATTTGAAATATGGTTAACAGGCCATAAGTACTCTTTCCAGATTCAAAAACAAAGTTTAAGAATCAAATGGCTACCCTAACTTATTAAGTACGGTCTACAAGCTATGGCTATATGAAAGATCACTTTTAGACCCCTCGTCACGCCGCCGATGTAGGTGCCTTTTTTCAACAAACTGAATAATACTCAAGGTGGAACCTGCTCTCAACAGGGCTCCAACACAGGAAATCGCTTTACGTCTTTACTACAGTGCACAAATTTTAATGTTTTTAGGGCTGCACTGATAAGGGCAAACCAATTCACGAATTCAACATTTCCGGTCTTAAGAATAAGACGCTGTTCAGAATGAATACCATAAATTTCGTTTAACTGCGAGTTTCATTAATCACGATATGCTTCAGATTAACTACTGTACCTTCTATTCAGTTTTCCTTGTCCAATCGGTGTTGAGATTAACTGGAGGTGACTATACGTTTTCCTCACCCGAAAGGCCCAGTTCACTAAAAGATTTTGATTCTGTCCAACTTTAAGGGTGAAAAAGATTAGTTCAAATAAAGTAGACCCCAATATTTTTTTCTGTGTGTAATGAAGTTGCCTTCCAGGATAACTTCCCTGCCCACGTACGCACACAATGCGTTTTATTCCCATTGCACATAGAAAAAAAAAGTAACTAAAAATAGAATATGAACCACTGGTTTTCTACAGATATTTCAATGACCAAAAATATGCATTTGTCGATGTGTATCTCTGCTTGACTGTTTGTCTGTCTGTTAGGTTGTCTGACTGTTTGTTTGTCTGTCTGTCTGTCTGTCTGTCTCAGACATGCATTAAAGGAGACACAGGCATAATACACGACATTGCTCCCATTCCGTGAAAACAGAAGGGTTCAAAATAATTAATCTCACATATCGAATTTTGGGATACAAGATTTGGCCTGAACTTGACTACCCACGACAAAAATAATATGTTAAAAGAACTGACAAAAAGAAGCTAACTGAAAAGGAGGAGAGGGTTGGAATCGGGTGAGCGTAAGATATGCCAGTGTGGAATGGGCTGTGGAGACACCTTCTACCGTATGCAAATCTGCTATAAACAGAAGACTTGTGTTTAGCATGTCTCAGTTAGAAAACTGACTTTTTCACTAACTGATTCCGGAATAAGTAAAGAAATGTGGATAATACAAACCACCTTCTGGGCAGACTATTTCTTTTTTCCTCACGTAAAAAAAAATGGCCACAGTGATGATCAGACACCAGACCCTTGCTTGTCACGCAAAGTATTGTAACCATATAATATTAAGTTATCGAATCGTTGGAGTTCACAGCGCTAGGAAACTAGACTAGCCAATACCGGGTAATATTGAGAAACGCCACAGCTACTTTTTTAATCTCTACCCCACTAAAGTTTATTGCAGAGAAAAAAAATAAGCAAGCTGCACAGTCACGCCACTTCCTGTCGTTATCTGTGTTGGCTATTATGTGCAGCGGGTACAGAAATGCCAAACGTCTTTGGCCTGCATATCACCACATGTTTTTGCCCGACATTTCGCCATTACGACCTTCGACATCCTCCCTATACACCGTTGCCCTTGCACAAGGAAACAGACGACAGAGAGGTATCAAATGGGTGCACGTCTGCACCAAGCAGGGGCGTGGCGTCCACGTAATCTACAACTGAGAGATCACCAAAATTTTTATCGTATTTATGTTATGTAATACAATTTTACTAATCCGAAATGCTCTGTAAAATTTTCAAGCATCACCTTTGGACTACTTCACCTATGAATCATTACAAGCATTAACTTGTCAACGTTGGCTAGTTTTCTTTCCTGATAATCTAAAAACCCTAATACTTCTTCACAGATTCAGTGCTCCCATGCACAATGTATTGCAAAAGACGTGTCAACAACAACAACAAAAAAGTGATGGACTATAATCTGAGAGAGCGGCTTCCGGGCTTTTATTCTCTTCAGGCGAAGAGACAAAAATAGTCTTGAGGGTACCGTAAATACTCAAGTGCAAAGTTCATGAGAAACAGAGCCTCTGCCCCCTCCCCACCCCCGCATTTTTTATTTGCTTAATTGGATTTTTTTTTCTAAGACAGCTGACCTTCCCACTGCTTCCTTTATTAGGAGCAAGCAACAGGAGATCTTAATATTTCGGTTCATGTTTTTTTTTTTTCAGTTAAAAGTGTCTTGCCTTGGTGGGTTTAATTGATGTCATAGCTGCTTAATGATAACTTTATTGTGATATCTGACTCATCGAAGTCTCGGGGAAGTTTAAAAAAAATACTTAATTCTTAACATACACATAAATCAGCTGCGATTTATGGAAAACACCTTCAGTCATTCAGTGTATATAAGAAACAAGGAATAATTTTGCATTCCAGGACTCTCCGAGTACAAGAAATGCCTAGATCTAAATGCATCTAAAAGAAAAAAATAGAGAAGTTAAAGATCTTAAGATGAATTTGAAATAATTTATAGGTTTGTGGGGGAGGGGGTAAATACACTTCTGGTACCCCTCACTTTTTCCAAACCCTTCCCCTTTTACGGCAGCGCCTGGACACCTTAACTAGTATTATTATATTCTTGACACATCTAAGCCGGTATAGGGGTAGGGAGTAGGGGGGAGGGGGACGCGGGGGGGGGAGTGTTCAAATTTCTGAACTCTATATCTGCATATTGTTTATCCGATACTTAGTGAAGTGTCTGTATTTTGGGGACTTACCCCCTCCACTCCCTTGATGGTACGTCTGGATCTGCCCCTGAGTATAGTTCTTAATTTGTAGAAGAGTTTGGTAAGTTTAACAAGTTTAACAAGTTTATTTGTAAATAAGCCCAGACCATTTCTGGTATAAAGGCATACAGCTGGTTTTAACAAATGACGGGACAGATGACAAAGTAATCATTAAGAAGCACACTGATAAAGCATATATATAATGTCCACCTAGTATCCTCATTTATATTTATCTAGTATTTTCATGTGATGTTAAGAAAGTGGCGTGAAATGAAAATATCCTGACTGCGAGAAACGGAGTTGTTTGAGACCCAGCTTGTGTTTTTCCAAGAAATAGTACCGCGCACCATCTATGGACAGAAACGTCCTAATACAAAGCCTGGTGACACTTTAATTTTCTACAACTGACTGAGTTTCCCCTATCACCTTCCTACATCCTTTGTTGTAACAGGAGTTCTGAAAGTGACTAATACATTTTCTTGTGGTTGGGTCAATAAAGAGGTTGCCTCCTCATAATTCCTATAACCATGCCTCATGGGAATATTGCAATAAATGGAAGGTGCAATAAGATTATGCAGTTTGATTTTAGCACTGTGTCTGTTTGTTCAAGAGTGAAAATATAAATAACGAATCATCTGTTTTCTCAATAATGCTCTGATTAGAGAAATGGTGCAATTAAAATGAATTAAAATGAATCAATTCTAACGCCCTGGTTGTGGGTAATCTCCTTTGACAACTTTAATGAAGTGCATTTTGGTGACGTAATTTTCGGAACATGAATAGAAAGAATAAAGTAGACAAATCATGAGCTCAAGTGGTCTAGAAGACAGTAGGATGTAAAATTCTCTTCCAAACAATGTAAGCGAGCTTGTCCTGGTTTAAGAGCACATCGAAAAAAAAATGTAATTTTTTATTGTGAATTTAAGAAGGAAATTAATTCACTTTCCGTTTCACTCTGATAACGCATATCCTGTCACCTTCCCATGACCTTCATATGACTAAACCATAAGCTATGTGTCACTATCTCGTGATCAGTCTAGTATTCCTGTATAGTCAACTACGCTTAATGGGAATTCTTTGGGAGCATAAAATATAACAGTCATAATTAACAGGAGTTATGTTGCGAGTTAACAAAATATGTAACACAACAGGAAATTATGAATGCCTGGATTGCAATTAAATGGAGCTGGGAGAGGCAACACTGCCGGATGTGAAATACCAACAGAGATATGTTTGGAATGCATGATTCACGTAGCAGAAAGCCCACTTTGACCTAGTTAACATACGATCTTTCAGCAATCATAAAGAGCAAGCTGTGTTATGGAGATCAGTGGTGGTATGCATGATCCTTGAATTAATTAACGTATTGCGTTAACGACTGTGAACACTACTAATCTTTTGGGAGTTTCTCGTGGTTACGGATTATGCAAACGGCCACTGGTTTTTTCTCCAAAACAACAATGTGCATAGCGTTCAGGCAACATCCGCAGTTGTATCAGAAGTAGCGTTTAGGGCTTGGGTGGTTTAGTGACACCTAGAATATTGCTCATGAGCTGTCCTCAGCAATAATGACCGTAGTTTATTAGCTCTTGCAGAGTTCTGCACTAGCGATTGTGCACTATGTGATACCCAGGCTTCACTGAAAACGGCCGCTGCGCTGGCTAATACTGTATACTACCGAATGTGTATTGCGCATTAAGCATTACCCACGCCTGAGCCGATGATGTCACGAACGGCTCTCGCATGCTGTCAAATGGGTCAATCGTTTCAATGATCTCACTATTCTTTTGATGATACGTGACCGAACCGCACGGCTTTAATCCGATTATAACGATGTCTGCTTTTGGTGCGCTCCATGTCAGTCGAAATCAGACTAACAAAGTAAAGAACAGAAAAGCGCACACCTTTACATACATGCTCGCTGTGTCCGGAGAAGCTCTCTCAGTGTGCAGAATATTCTTTCTGCATATCAATCGGCGTGTCGGATCGTTTCATTAGACCTGTGTTCTTAAAGATCCAGGAAACTTGAGTAATTGATGGAGAGCTTCGTGGAGGTCGCCGCATTACAAACAATGATGCACTGAAATGCCAGAAAATACTTGCTCACATCACTAGGTTTCCTCGAATAGAGTCACACCAATGCAGAGCAAATACGACTCGTAAGTATCTCTCTGCAGACCTCACCATCAGCAGGATGTTTACAATGTACCAAGACCAACAGGACGCCATTCCTGCCTTTTGTGAACTTTACAAGGAGGTGTTCAATGAACTTAACCTGGCGGCATTTCATGTCCCAAAGAAAGACAGTTGTGGGATATGGCAGATCAAACGTTCCGGAGCAAACACTGATCCACACTTTGAAGACACTTATTGCCATCATATCGCTGAGAAAGAAAAGGTGAGGGAGAGCATGACGGTCTCAACGGTAAAAGGCCAAGGCCAACACAGCGGTAGTCATATTCGATTTGGAGAAAGGGTTGTACTTACCTCAGCCAGAGCGAGGTGAAATATTCTACAAACGGAAATTGGCGGGCTACAATTTTACTGTGTATGGTGGTGGTGCCAAACAGGGATTTTGCTATTTCTGGCACCAAGGGATCTCAACGAGATCGCATCCTGCCTATTCGACTTCATGAAGGTCGTTGATTAACATAATGCAGAAGAACTCCTTATGTTCTCAGCTGGGTGTGTTGGACAGAACAAGAATTCCATCTTGCATTGCATGTTCAGGCATTTCCTGAAAAGTGCGAGGTCACTGAAAACCGTCACTCTGTACTTCTTCGAGAAACACCAAGGGCAGAATCCAGGAGACAGTATGCACAGTATGTTGAAAGGGCTATGAAGAAAGTTCATGAGGTGTACATGCCGGGTGAGTTGGTCGGAATTCTGAAGATGGCTGCCAAGAAGAAGTCATTAATATTGTGAAAGAGATGGACACAGCAGACTTCCTGGACTGGAAGGCCGTCGCTAACAGTGCTGGAGTTCTACGTGTGCGGAAGTCAGATGATAATGTAAACATCTCCTGGCCTGACTTCATGCAGGTCCAGGTGACAAAGAATGAACCTCGTGTAATTTCCTTCAGAACGTCGCATAGCGCTCCATTGGAGAAGATAACATTGCCTTCCAAGGGACAGAATAATATGGGCACTGTTGGTGCTGCATACGAAATTGCACCCAAACTTTCCAAAACAAAGTATGACGACTTGATGGCATTTTGTAATGGCCCTACTCCAGTCATAACCAATACTGAGCACAAGAAGTTTTAAATGTCACTTTGCCATGAATAAACAGAATGACCAAAACCCTGCCTCTATGTCTAATGTCTTCATTTTAGGTGACCAGAATTTGTAATGCAGTTGATATTGAATATGATGCTTGATGATATGACAATTTTATTGACAATGACTACAAAACCGTGTGAAGGGTTATAAGTGTATAAATCTCTGATCTTAACCTTTATTCACATGTTTTAATGCAGGGGATAGATCGGCATTTTGTTGAACTGGAAACTTACAAAACTCTCTCCTTTTGTTGAAAATAAGAATAAATGAAGTAATGTAGTAGTTGGAAGTGAGTGGCACCCGCTTGGGATCTCTGCTCAGGGCCTGGGAGCACAGACCCAAAATGGCTGGAATCCATGCTTACCCCCCCCTCCCTCCGACCTGAGACCTCAACCCCTATA
>JAWQUT010000807.1:48998-64907 GCA_033807755.1 Ellobium chinense
TGTGTGTGTGTGTGTGTGTGTGTGTGTGTGTGTGTGTGTTTAATGCATTTAAATTTCTATCTCCCTAAGTCAACTTTTTTTTTTGGATACAAACCGCTTCTCCTTCAAAAACGACTTATGGTTGAAAACTACTAATAAAAAGCTATTTATTTATGAATCCCGGATAAAAGTCATTTCTTCGAGCTAGGTATAGTTTTTCTATACAGTAAAGACGCACAATACAAGTCATGGGAAAGGTGTCGAATCAGGCAGTCAAGTGCCTCGCCTCGGTATGACATACTACAAAAGGAACCACGCTGGCGACGAATCGTGCCGTGGGGGACTGTTCTTGGTATCATATACGGCAAAATCGTTGAAAGACCCAATTTTCTCGTAAATGGGAAAGACGATAAATTGCCATTCAAACAACATAATATAAAAGTGTTGTACGTTTACTTCCTCCTGTATAAACATTGCAGCACCTGCTCTCACTGAAGTGAAATAAGAGTTGTTTGAAAAGATGTTTAAACGTTTATCTGCTCTAGACTAGCTCAAAACCTGGTTATCGGCCTACGCCGCTGATTAGACACTATGCGATACCAGCAGCGAATTACCCCACTCATGAATAGTTCGTTTGTAACTGGGGTTAGGGTGACTTAGACCAATCAGTCTGCAAGGAAGTATGATAGCCCTTGCGTTGTGACTAAGTTTCGGTCTCTCGCACTGCCAGCAAAACCTTTTGCATTATCTGTTTCAGAAATGGAATATAACTGACACACTTTTTGATGAACACATAGATCCTTGATACTTGAGCATCGACCACTGTAGGTATGAGTATGAGGATGTGGCGGACAGTCATGATACTTCTTTTGACAACCCCAGTGACAACTGAAAATGGTAAGCATCTTATCGTAAAAGTGGGTGTGATCGGGTGTAACTTCCAATCCATAGAATGCCATGAACATTAATGAGTCCTGGAAACTCAACACACTCTCATATACTAATCAATTCCGTCTGCTTTAGCCATGTATATATACACATTTTCGGAAGGTAGAGGTACCATCTTATGGTACCATCTTATAGTTGATAGTGATCTGCCAAATTATTCTTCGTCAAGTACCGGCTAGATGTAATTATAAAGGCACTACTTTAAAATGGCAGGGCTGCTAGTCCTCATTCAACGATTAATCTCCAAATAACAATCTTATCCATGTTGTTTATTTCTTTATCTGTTACGTATTTGTTATTCTCTTTCCAAATCTATTTGTTTGTTTTGAAGAATGACTTTTTCAGTACTCAGAATGCTACACATTTATCATTGTCAACATGCAAGGGACCAGTTTGGTATAAATGTTAAATTAAAAGATTTTAACATTGATTATATATATTGAACACTTATCCCAAACTGACGTCAAATATTTAAAACGCAAGTATTTGATGCATACACATCAAAAGTGATTGCTTATTATTTTGTGCAAAGTGAAATTTTCAGGGTATAATGTCAGTAGTTTGGCTATACTGTGTGAAAATCCCATACATTTACTTTCATAACTGTTCATTATTTGACGAAAATGAAGGTTTGCCTTTTTAAGCGTCATCCTGTACTAAACGTTTCGATAGCACTTTTCTCTATCATAACTTTCGGACAGACAATAAACTGCCTATGTGCAATGTTTCCATTTAGTATAAAATAGTTTACTCGTCAAATTCGGAAAAAATAGCCCTCCGATGTGAAAATACTAATGAACTCTAATGAGTGAATTTGTCTCTTCTCTCCATTCATCAATATGGCAGGCATCTGTCATGCGTTTCCTTACTTTCTTTATCATACCCTCCCCCCCNGATTTGTCCTGACATTATTTAAAGTAAAATATAGAGTTGCATATCACCTTCGATTTTCTATTGCATCTTCAGCGATAACCTACAAGTATCTTCGGAAGGACTTCAGGATTTTACATATTCGGTGTTCATCTGAGAGTCAAGCTTTGCAAATCACTGTTTCAAACTGCACATCTAAAGACACACCTCCAACAAAACTAGCTTGGGTCATTGACAGCAAACCAGAAAGAGGTTCCTATGACAGAAGCATATATTTAGCCACTGATACTTCGTAAGTGGAATGCAATTATTTAAATGCCTTTTACTTGTTGATTTCTCTGCCCTTTAAATACTTTGACATTATTATTGATATAGAGTCAAGACTAGCCTAAGCTGGCCCAGCCTATTTACTCAACGAACAACAAAGGTGTGTTAGCCTAGATCATGTGTTACCTTATAATCAATGCTAATTTCAGTACTAGTGTTTACGAATGCTTAAGAATTTTGAAAATCCCAGTTGGTATATCTCGCTCAGAAACTCTGCATAATGTGCTAATCCACTCGATCCATCGTCACGCTACTCGCTAAGACAAAGCTTTTGTTGAACACAGAACATTGATGCCTAGCAAGTATGCCAGTTATCAGTCATCAGTATTAATTTCAAGATCATAAGCCAATTTCTGTAGAAGTTGTGTAAGCGCAGTGCCGAGCTCACTCTCTATGCAAATTTGTGTTGGAGAAAGAGCTTAGTAAGCTCAGGCAGAGCAAGAATGGCTAATATGACACAGGATGCGTTTGTATTTATTTATTTTTTAACCATTTATGCCTAAGCTTTACATAGTTTGAGCTTTGCCGGTCTTATTTTGAAGACTCTTATCATTTAACTGGTTGACCTTGTAGTTCAAGGGCAACAGCTCATATATGGCATTAAGAAAGTAGAATGGTGCCTGCACCGAAGACTGATGACTCCACAAAGTATAATAGTGGAGCTTTAGTTTAGCTTCGAGAAGAGCTCAAGGTTGCACAAAACGAGTGGTAATGCATACTGTAGATGATCTGAAACTAAGCATAGCATACGAACAGACTTAAAGGCTTTTCAAATGCATTCATAAAGGGATTAGGAGGTCATTTGGTTGCTGTATTGTTTTAAATAATTATGGTTCTTTTTTTTTTTATAGCGAATTTCTACATAATGAAGATGGTAGCTTGTGAGATTGTGAGTGGGTAAGGGTGGTCTTACAATTTTTTTTTCATCTTTTCTGAATAGGAAAGACACACGTTCTAACCATCTAGACATTGTGATGACAGAATATGATCCCTCTGTTGATCAAAGATTTTGCTGTGTTATATTATGTTCGAAGAATGGTGATACATCTGAGATACCTTGGAATATCACAGTTACAAAAGGTGACCAGCCATCTAATGTCTAACTTCTGCCCCTCTGCTTTTCTCGTTCTGCTTTTTCTTTTGTGTTATTTCATACTAGAGGTGTGTCCGGGCGATGCCCAGAAAGGTGTTTGGGAAGAGGGACTTTTATAATTTTATCATATAAACAGGACCTATTTCTGTTGACTTAAATGTGTGTAATAATTGTTTGATATGTCATATAAATTTTACCTTTGACCTGTCTACGAATACTTTGATTGTAAGCCGTGGAAAGCCCTAGATAATAATGAATATGTGACGTCATTCCTTATGTAACTATTTTCACTGCCGTGGAGTTTCCCTTTGTCTAGATAAAAAAAAAATATCGGACTATTTTTCTTATCGTTTGTTATCGTTCTCTTCAGTTTTCAATTTCGGTTCAGTTACACATTTAAATAAAAGTACGTAAATGTCACTGTCTTTCTGTGGTCTTAGGTTTCATCGATGATTGTCAGCTGTTTGGATCTACTTTGTGCCGCGTAACTGTGTGGTTCATTCAGTTCAGTTGTAATTGATGGGTGAGGGTCACTTCAGAGTCCTTTTCACGATTAAAAGTTCATTTTTATTAGTTAGAGTTTATAAGGTAGAAGGGATCTGAAACTTGTGTTTGTTTGATATCAGATTTATGAAATCCGTTATACATTTATCGTATTCGCTTGCCAGAGGCTCACGAATACAATAAATTTATAACTCATTTCATAAATCTCATAGTAAACAAACACTTATTACAGATCATCTATGTATATCTCACAAAGTAAGTCTCTGAAAGGTAAGACAATCACATTCGAATTCGAAGAATAGATACCGTTGGCTAATTGAAATGATAACAGCATTGAAATGTAGGATCAGAACTGTATAACTACATTTTGAGGCTTAAAAAAAAAAAACCACCACTATTTTTCCCTCACATGCAAAGAAGATTTATTCGCAAACCACTTAATTGGGGAATAGGCCTTCTTACTCTTATCTACTACGTACAATAGATGGCTGTAAATCTGAGAAGAAAGTATTAATTAGCAGCAACTGTTTAGTGGTCATACAAATGTGATGTAATATCCTTTTAATGAATAATTAACTAATTTAATTTAAATCTTTTTAATCCTTTAAATTCAGGCTTTCATTCATCCTTTTCTAGCATTTTTAACGGAATGTCAGTTAAACTACGCGGGATATTGATCAAATTCTGACAATGGGTCTCTTTCTCTTAGCCGCTAATAATTGAGTCTGACATTAGTTTTAAAAAAAATCAATCACATTCCTGTGCACACCATTTAATTTGTGAAGTTTAAATGTTGAGCAGATGGGTTTATACAGGATGTGACATACAGTAAACAGATTCTGATGTGTATCTGTGAAGTCTCAAAGTGAGACGCCCAATTAGAATCGTTATTTCTAGTTTTTAATGAGAAAGCGGCTTGGCTATCAAACATTGAAAATCTAACTGGTTTCTAGTCCACATAGATCCTGCTCTTTAAAAGAGACCATCATGCTGGTAAGTGTAGCGTTGCAGAGGTGGTAAAATACAAATGTATAAAATGATATCCATCATAAAGCCAGACCACATGTTGCTCCTGTAACTGGCCATCATCCACATGTAACTGCCAAGGAATTAATGAGAAAATTTGATTTTTTAAAGAGAAAATTAGGATCATACATGATGAATTTGTTATGAGAACGATCGATGCAATATTGGTATCTCATAATTTGACGTAAGAACAAAAATTATATAGAGTTCGATGGTTAAAAAGAATTACTTGCAGGATTCGGGTCAAAAAATGTTTGAAAGATATAGCCACGGAAGATGAAACTTGGATCAGGTTCTAGTAGGGTCCAGAAATTTAATTTCAGGAAAATGGTTCATTGTACCCCTATGCAATGCTTTCCAACTGAATTATAATCCATGAACAGTCAGCGTGTCGGCTGCTTGCATTCAAGAGTTCTCGGAGGTTCTCTTTCTCTAGTGTGCTATAGAACGCTGCTCGTTGAAACAGAGTCACCCAGTATTTTAAGATCATGCAGTAAAGATCTTTTCAGTAATTGTGCTCCAAATCAACAAAACCAATTGCATTTTCCTCTTTCATACACGCTATAGGGTCAAAAATTGGAAGGACAGTTCATTTTAGAGAATTCCTGCTGATTAAACAACAACACCAACAACAACAACAACAACAATAACAACTGCTACTACTACTACTACTACAATAAACACGAATTACCATCAAGCCTTAGCGGCTATGGTTATTCTGTGCAACGCAGAGCAACATCAGTGAATGAGTAAATGAGTTGGAAAAAATTCAACAGTTGTGCCGGAGGTTTTGCCTAATCTAGACTGTAGGCAAAGAGATTTATCAACATATATGTTAATAAAATCACTCAGAAATGTGTACACACTCATGTATCCACAAATCCACAAGCACCCCCAATATACACGCACATACACACACAAAAACACAAACTGATGGGCGTGAGCCGCACACCTGCACATGCTGATACATATTACATCGATCAAGATATATTAATAAAAGAATGATTACATTTTAAGGCAAATATTTACTACATCGTGCAGTACCCCCATGATCTCCACTGAACACTGATACATCCTCCTATCAATCTCTTTTCTGTGTTTAAAAGAGGGAAAGCAGAAAGCTGTAGCTGAAAGAATATAGCAGGTGATAGAGTTATAGGAGGAAGGGAGGTGTGAAAGAAAAACATGAGATCAGGCCAAGAAACCCAGCCATATCCATCAGTTTAACGGGAACATGGTTTTTTTTTTTTATTCTGGGGGGAGAAGAAGAGGTGAAGAGGAGATTGAAACGCTTTAGATCTAGACTCATTCTCCTTTATTTTGTTGAGGAAGGGAGAGAAAGACTGAGGTGGGGTAGGCTAGAAGCAATCTAAAAGTGCACCACAGCTTTTTGCAGGCTTAGATTCATTGAAATACTTGAAACCAGTGATCTGATAGATGGCAACCATACCAGAGAAAGCGGAGGGGCTGTTCTCAATGTCCTGTATCTAGTGTAGCCTAGTTATTTACCTAACGAAATGCTGTATGTGGCCCAGGTCTTAGGAGATCTTGTGAGTCTTCCATCTGATAACAGTTTGGGAATATTTAATGCACGGATTTTATGTCTTCAGACCTGTAAAAGTCAGTGCCAGACGGTGGATTCAGATTACTGAAGTCCAATCCGATTTCCCTCTTTGAGCCAATAAACTGTTGCTTTACTGTCACTTACAAGAAGTTCCATTATCTATATGTCTTCTTCAGTAGCTTGCAGAAATCAATGAGCTTATGAAAAATGATGTTTAAAATATAGATCTTCCATTCCGTTTTCGAGCTACAGACCGATACATCGAAAGGCGTAAACAGGCTATTTTCATTAACGACGTGCTTCGCACAGAAGGCCACATCGAAACCGAAGTAAATGACCCAAGGTTTAAATTACAAAATCAGGAAAGAATACAAGCTTATTCGCAGGCAGACTGACCAATCTAGGGCCCATTCTCTTTAACCTGATAATTTTTTACTGTCTTCCTAAGGCATATGATCAACCCTATTTTCATCCAATTAGGAGTTCGGAACCGTATATTAATTATGTGAGTCCAATGTCGCGCCTGCAATAATTATATTATAAAAGTATAAAAATACCATATTTTGTAATATGGTGGGTCAGTTGCATTGCAGTTTTAAGGGGAAAGGTGAAAGGGAAAAAATGAGCGTAAGGGAGTGAGTTCTGAAAACTAGTAAGTCACAATTTCTAGCTACATATTTTATCACGACTTGAAACTGGGTGAACAACTTATATGCCTGGTGTTGTCTTGCAATTTGGTGCATGAAATGTTAATGTAACTCGTACAGCACTCTGCCGACTTCCGTTAGCCTTCCAGCTTAATGTCCATATTTCTCCATATCATTTTCAATGCCATTTCCCCGATCGATTGTCTTACGCAGAGAACTGACTCAGTAGCTGTCCCGTACGTCCGCAGGACCCTGTTATATTTCGCACCATTTCTCGTTAAAACTAATCAAAGTCTGACTCTAAACCCTTATCTGGCACCTGCGAGGGGCTCAGTCCACGAAAACCAGATAAATCCGCCCTTGGACCAATTAACGGGTGAAAAGGATGTGTAAAGCATGAAATTAAAAACCCATTATTATCTTTTCCAGCTGGGGCTGATTTATGTGATATGATGCACAACTCTCATAGCAGAGATATGTAGCCCACAAAATTTCAGGTCAAAAGAAACAAGGATGCCACACCGAATATGTTCTTAATTACCAATCAAGAACATAATGAAATCAGGGCAATCAGAAAATCTTCAACATACTTCGAAGATCTGTAGCGTCTGCGCATCTATTATCGCCTTGTTTAGGCTTTGTTTACATGTCTTCATTCGAATAACCATCGCAACTGCTAATTTCCATTTGTTTCTAGAGCAGAATGTCACGAAATGGTCAAAGAGTAATGCCACTTTCTTTGTTGTCACTCCTTCTTCAAGGTACTCTTCCGTACTAACTTGACTGACTTAATCAGCCAAAAAGTATACTGATCAATTGTTATCATAGTAAGAACATTTTAGTCATTCATTGGATTAGTGAGAAACGTTTTATTTGAAGGAAGTCTGTATTTGAGCTCTTTCTTATGTGTTTTTCAGCTGTAAGCCACGAGAATGACGAATGCAGTGACTATAAAACTGCTATCATCGCACTTGCAACTGTTCTTGCCCTTGTACTTATCATTTTCATGCTGATTGTCATTTTGGTTTGCCGGCACCAGAGTAAGTGAAACTACTTGTTACGAGTACATCCTGTGTTTAGTAAGCAATGATCTTTTATAACATAATAAAAACCCTTGGCTACAGTTTAATAAATCATTAGACTGCACATTAGTAAAAATAAGAGGAAATGATCAGTAATACAAATCTTAAATAGTGCTGGATCATTGAGCCGCCTAAAGGCATATGAATTCAAATTCAATAATGTGTAACATAAACGTCATTCGAACTGCACTAAAAACCTGGAATAACAAACAAGAGTAATTAGGTACTGAAACTTTAGCGCAAATTTTAGAAAGCTGAAGCCTTCTTTATCAGGCAAAATATGTAAACTAAAGCTGCTCCTTTTTTTTTCTTCACTATGCAAAATGTGTGAAGCATCAGCTTGCCCAAAGTTGTAATAAAGTTTTGGTAAACTACCACTTTACTCTCAGTATATTATTACTGGGTTTAGTACAATTTCAAGGACTGTTATATATAGACAGTAATCGGAGACATTGGGACATTGTAACTGTTGGGTGAAGAAGCCGGAAAAAAAAATAACCTAAGGGAAGTGATTATTTTAGTGGGCAGATCTTTGTGACAGCTGATGCAAATCAAGAAAAGGTGCAAAAAATTCCGCTGCCACTTTCATAAATATTTGACGTTATTCCCCATCAAATTATTTACACATATTACAGAATTGAACTACCACCTTTGCACTCTTCATTTCTCCAGATATATTTTGGGGAAGTGATGATAAAGTAATGAACATCTAGCTGAGGAGGAATAAGGAACCAGGCAGCCAGGGCACTTATGATGATAATATAGATTGGTAAATATTAGTCCTCGAAGCATATACTTGCATACAACTATTTCACTTCTTACCGACTCATGATAACTGGTTTAATGTTCTCTTTGCATTAATCAGGTCGTTGTGTGAAGACTTACAAGAAGCTAGTACTGGGAAATAAAAATGAATCCTTAAATACTGTGCCACCATCCTACACCACCGCTTGGAGCGACATACATCCTCAAGAGCCCATCTACCAACAGGAACCTGCGTACAGTATTTCTAACCTGAACAGAAGCCAGAACAATCTCTACAAGACCAAGAGTCAGCAAAGCTCTCTCCAAAGAGCAAACACTAGACAGAACGGCAGAATGAGTTCTTCTCGGCCCTCACTTCCTCCACCCATGGCATCCAAGAAGGAAGCAAGTATGATCCATTGCGATATTACCACTGCTGTTTGACATTGACGTTTTCGGTGTTGATATTCCTCCTGTATGGTTGTGTATGTCTACCACAGCTAGGGTACCACTCAGACTTTATGGGATTCCTCAAGTAAAACTATTGAATGTACCATGTTACATGAATTTCATGTTGATGAAACCAGGTCTATTTAACGATCTCAAAAAAAATGGACTGCGCTAAATAACGTCTTTTCTTCGTCCTTCACTTTTAATCTTCATCATATACTGCTACACATAGCTGATACACATATTAGGATTTCAAAAACTTGACAATTATGTACACATCTTTGGTAATGCAAAGTCACTAGCACAATAAAATGCCCGTCAGATCATGTTATTGCCTCGTCGGGTTATTTGCCCAGGGGGCACGTTGATACCGGATGGTATGGTCTGTCATTTACTAAGCTAGGTTGGGCACTGCATGATAAGTGAAATCGACCTTCGCATCACGTTTGGATAATAGTTAGAGCAACTAAATCTGGCTCTGGAGCTACAAGGATTAAAACTGCTGACTGGTTTTAGCTGGAGTTACTTGTTCTTGGTATCAAAGTTTACTTCTTAAGTCCAGCACCTCAGAAACAAAATTATGGAGTGGTACTTGTAGGTCTACTGCTAAGGTAACTGTAGCGAGCAAGTGTTAATCAGTATTGGCGTATAGTGAAGAGGCACTGAATATGATAGCTTCTCCTTAGAAACGCCACTGACGTTGCTACTTTAAATCACGAACCAAGTCCGCTGTGCAGGAAACAGAATACTTCTTTATTGGTAACAAGGTGTAACCAGCAAATAATTCACAAAGCACAGACCATACCAGCCAACTCTCAAATAATTCACAATGCACAGACCATAACAGCCAACTCTCTCAACTCTCTCACTCTCGTGCCTTTTATAATAATTTCAGTAGAAATTCTAGAATAAAATGACGTCATCATCATATGATGCGCCCAAAAAAATATGCTAGTCTAGAACGTACGAGCTGCAACTTCCAGACTAATTAGAATCAAAACATTCCGATCGCGGCCCCACTCGAACCCTCGAGAAGGCTAATACTGCGTTCACTCGAAGCATCCTACCCGAACCTTCGGGACGGCTAATACTGTGTTTACTCAACGTACCATACGGTCGACCTGACCTTGACACTAGACAGTCTCACTAGCGGTACTGCCGCCGTAATTAAAAGAGAGGAAAAAAACAACTGATCACAACAAGGTCGGCCGCTACTAGTCTAACTCGTAACTGCAACGTTCTCGAATCATGAAGGACCGGAGCCGCGTGCGGTCCAGGGCCGTATAACAAAGGGAGGGGGGGCGCACTAGCCTAAACAAACAACAAGCATCACAAATGTTACAGTAACCTTCTTTGGGATCATTTCCTTTGTCTGTAATGATGAACAACATAAAATCCAAACTCCAGACGTTAAAACGACTAAAAAAAGTATCAGATGAAGAAGAAAACTAAGTAGATTAATAAGAAGAGGAAGAAGAAGAAAATGAAAGAAAGAAAGAAAGGAAGAAAGAAAGAAAGAAAGGAAGAAAGAAAGAAAGAAAGAAAGAAAGAAAGAAAGAAAGAAAGAAAGAAAGAAAGAAAGAAAGAAAGAAAGACAACTCATGGTATCAAATCTGATCACGTGTAGTAATAGCTTTTATACTTAAAGTGCCGTATCTATTTTAGAATATAACTTTTCATCTGCTCATTATATCATTATATTCACTCATTCATTCGTCCATCCACTCATCTTACTCTAATCTATATTTGACAGTAATATGGATTAAAAGTGGCACAGAAACTGAAACCATTGAGTTAACAAAGAGAATAGGCAATCCCTCCTCTGTCTGTCTATTTGTCTATCTGTGTGTGTGTGTGTGTGTGTGTGTGTGTGTGTGTGTGTGTGTGTGTGTGTGTATTAGTTAGTTATCATGACTATGATAAACTAATGGCACAAAGTGTTTTTTGTTTTTTTTTATAACAGAGAGTTTCTGTCCTTCTGCAGCACTTAGAAGGACGTTCTCCGTCACCAGCAACAGGTCCAGGATTCCCTACTGTCAGCCTCAAGACGCCGTCGGGCAGATGATCAGGGAGAATGAAGAGGTCCCTGACAACGATGTGAGTTCAGACGGGGTAAACTTAAACTTCCGGTACGCCATACCTCGCCGGGATGAGAAACGGCTCAGCTGCTCTCTCTAGGTTACAGATCTGTAATAGTTTATTAAGGTATGGGGTGATCGAGTTAGTGAGCAAGATCTGATATATTGTGTGAAGGATTTAAGACCATCGCATCACCGTGAGCTTGCGAACTTTTTAGGTTTTTTGTGAAAGACTATTGTGTCTATCCCATGAGTTATAGATTACAAAAGCCTATTTTCATTTGCCTCTTTTAGCCCATAAATTGTGTTCTCTAGAATCATTAACAAGAAGTTGTACAATATCTAAGTCTCCTCTAATAGTTTGCAGCATTTAATGAGTATATTATAAGAAATGATGTTTAAAATATGGGCCTTTTATTTCGATTTCGAGATACGAACCGATACATCGAAAGGTGTAAATATGCCGACTAGTATCCTTGACAACAATTACTTCGCACAGAAGGCCATACCGAAACCGAAGTAAGTGACCAAAATTCCAGAGTTAGTTTACAAAATCAGGAGAGAATGCAAACTAATTCGCAAGCAGTTCACAAATCTAGGGCCCATTCTACAAAGTGTCTTGTGGCAATATAAGCCATAATGTCTTTTTTTTTTTTTTTTTTTTTNTTTTTTTTTTTTTTTTTTTTTTTACAAAATCAAGATATTGATATGATGTGAAAACGCAAAACTATCATTAGATAAAGACTTTCGCATAATAATTTGTCACAAATTAATCTACTTATTATCAGTTTTGTGGCGTTACACAGCCCGTATACGTTTGACTTTAGCGCAGTTAGAAAACAACGCAGGCAGCATACATTTTCCCTTTATTATTTGTATGAAGCTTTTAGTGCCTTTTGCACAGATTTTTGTCATACTTTTGCAATGCTTTTTACACTTTTTACGGTCATGTTTTACTTGATACCACCGCTGTGTTCAACCTGAATCATATTTTTCATGTTAAAAGAAGTCTGCATTATCATCCTGCTGATGTAGATAGAATAGGCTTATCACCATGATGCTCGTATCAAAGTGATACCACCACACTGTTGATTATTGTTTTTCAATATCAGTGGCCATGTTAGAAAACATCACTAGCTCCACGCTATATATATTCATCTGGTATCACCACAGTGTTTAATGTTCGACCATTATCACAACAGTGCTAGAGTTGAACTGACATTACCATGGTGTTCGTGTTGAAGTGGTATTACCGCAGTCTTCACAGTGAAATTAAATCACCACACTTTTCATGATGAAATAAATATCATCACAGCTTGTACTTTCAAGTGATATCCCCAAAATGTGCATACTGAAATGATATCACCACAGTGCTCATATTGAAGTGGTGTCACCACAATGTTCATGAAAATTATATTATCACTGTGTATATTTGAATGACATTATTACCGTGTTCATATTGAGATGATACCATCACAGTGTTCATGCTGAACTGAACTGTTATCTCAAGAGTGTTTATGCAAAGGGGTATCAGTAGGCTAAATAATTTTGTCACCTTGTTCACTTTTAAGGATAATGATAAAATAAACCTACTTGAAATACATCCCTACTGCGCACATGCAAACATGCAGACAAATGTTTTTTTTATCAGAATGCAATCTAAGAAGTTTTGCTTTGCTTTGCTATTCTACTTACTGATCCAGCGCAATTTACCAAGCATCTCAATCAACAAAGAGTGTACTGTCCAGAATTTCTATATCCTTTGAGATAATTACTGACATTGTTGCTTCGTTTTGTGACGTTACAGTGTATTTCTTCATCACTGTACCACGTTGTTGTTTTTTATTTTTCGCAAATACATTTTAAATAATATGAACATACTGTATTAAGGAGGACTGAAAGTGCACATGACGTAATTTAGCTACCAGCCATGGTAAGAGAGCTGTTAATGGAATAAGTGTAGAGGTCAAAAGAAAGTTAGGCGGTTTGACCTTTACTGGTAAGGACAAATTTCCGAATGCACAGAAAGTGGTGAATGCTTTGAAGTATTGTAAACAAAATACAGTAAACCTCAGAATTATTCCAGAGAAAAAATGACAGGAGGTGTTGAAGAATCTGAGAAAAGATGTGGCCTCAAAACAGTTTACTTGCCACGAGCTCGAAAAAGTTATAATGTCCAAGAGTTGTTAGAGATGTGGTAAGATATATTTTATTTTAAGTTTCCTTTGATCTCCAATCATCATAACATCATTTTATAACGGTTGTTGAGAATATTCCATCATTTATCTATTGTTTGACTGTATTTCTGTGTGAAAATTTGGTTTCTATCAAATGTAACACCTATGTTAAACCGCAATATTATTATTATTATGTTATGTCATGTTACACGTTTTCTTTTAGTATGCTCACTGGTGTACTGGAATTTTATTTTCAGATGATACTTAATATTTTAATATTTAATTTCAAATGTTCACACTTTTTTGCTTAGTTTTATCATCTGCAGCAAAATTGCTGATTGTTTTGTATAAACTTAATATACCTGGGACGTAACTGTCTACAACAAATAAATTCCTTTCAACATATGTGAAGTTTGCTATTGTTCCGGTCCCACATAGAAATGAACGGGTATTTTTTCCCCCGGAGCGTGAACATTCATTTGTACCCTTGGCTCAGTGATAAAAAAAAAAGACTGACGCAAAACCGGCCTTCATGATGTAAAGAACAGTAACTGTCGAACCTCGCTCTGGGCAAAAATCGCCTTTTGGCTGTTTTCTGCTACTTGGCTTTGTAAATCTGAGAATAAAATGAGCCTGCACATGATTATTCCTTGGGATGTCATAAATAATTATCATGACTGTGATTTTAAAGTGATGCTAATTTCACTTTCACATCGGGAATGCCTTGAAATCAACAAAGTTACAGGACAAAATACTATACGCATGCGCGTAGCGTCCATGCAATTTATGAATCTCAGCTTACCAATATATTTTCGTGTTTATCTTATACAATTTAACTAATCTGAAATGTTTAAAATTTTCCAGCATTCTACCTATTAGCCTTTTACAAACAGGGACAATACGACTTTGTCACGGTTACCTAGTTTCACTCGCCGATAATCTGAAGGCCCATACATTTTCTAACAGATTCAGCGCTTCTAAATGTACAGCGTATTATATATTAGGCAGTGTCCCGAAAGAACCTATTTTTTAAAACAAGATGGCAAAAAACTAATGGCAAGTAATCTGAAGGGGAACTAGATTACCCGCTGTGGTGATTGTATTTTCTTTTTGCCCGAGAGCGACAAAACCTTTGCCTTGAACTGTTTTCACAGTTCTTCTGTATCTCTAATTTCAAAGCCATTGGCTCCAAAATAACTGACTGGCTGTTTGGTTCTTTATTTGGCTCCAGCAGACTAGAGATCAAAATTGACTAATTTTCTATGCAAAAAGTATTTATACTGAAACTGTATTGTATTTCAAGTGACGCGGCTTCGAAAGTTAACAATAAAGACCAAACAAAGAACGATCCGTAAACTGCATCCATTTAATAGTCGTTTTTTTGGCTCTGATTATGCAGAAACTTTAAGGTTGATGATAATTTATGCAATAAATGTTTTTTCTTATGCAAAATCGTAATCCAATTCGTCCATTGACGGTTTCAGACAGCTTGTTGGATGTAGGTGCTAGAATATCACAAAAATCACCCCCGCTTAAGACCTTGACTGCACCTCATACGCAAGAAACCGTCGCTTGCCGGTGGTCGCATTTACTGCTCTCATTGCACACTAAATTCAAAGGGTTGATGTGTATTTTTTTGCCAGCTGTGAGGTACCAAATTTCGCATGACAGGGCTCAGTACTTTTGGAAACATTTAGGTGGAACTATATTGCATCAGATTGTGAAATAGATATGCTATTAATATGTAAAGTTACAAAGGATATAGAGTGAAACATGTGAAGTGTATCTGAACATCTGGAGTGCCATCTGACGGATTCAAAGGAGTCAGTGCCATGAGAATGACATATTATATTAATTGGAAAACTAATTAAACGATAATTGCAGCATCAGATCGCCCTTGTTCTGCTTCTTTGTTGTTCCCTGTTGAATCGGAAAACCTGAAAAAAATAAAACTGTTAACCAACCCTGTGCACTTCTCGCAACCTGCGTACAGCCAGCTTTTAACTTCATCCCACCAGCTGATCTTCTGCGCTGTGGCAGACGTCCAGTGTGGTTGTTTACACTGAATGTGTCTGTCTGTCTGTCTGTCTGTCTGTCTGTCTGTCTCTCTCTCTCTCTCTCTCCCTCTCCAGCCTCTCTCTCCAGCCTCTCTCTCCAGCCTCTCTCTAGTCGCGGCGGTTATGGTTACTGGCAGCTATTGTTGTTTGTTGTTTTTTTTTTCGGCGCTATAATACTTTACTCAGCAAATTCTACTGAGAGTTCGGAATATTTTTCCCATGCAGGTTAAAGCGCCTCTTTTGCCCGAATTTCAAAGGGAAGAAAATGGGGAGTCAAATACCCAAAGGTTTTCACAATTCACAAGGACGTGACATACCCTTTCTCGCATTATTTTTCTTTTCTGTTTCTCTCTTCCCCCCCCC
>JAWQUT010000807.1:85145-95724 GCA_033807755.1 Ellobium chinense
AAAGAAAAGACAGACAGGGAGAAGCAGAGGGGCAAACATTTAATATTAAATAGCTGGTCACCTTCAGTAACTGTGATATTCCAATTCATCTCAAAGTTCTCACCATCCATTGCATAGCCTATATAACAGCAAAATGTTTGATTAAAAGAGGGATCGTATCCTGTCATCAAAATGTCTAGATGATCAGGATTGTTCTCTTTCCTGTTCAGATAAAAAAAAAATGACGAAAATGAATTAGGTCAATCTACCCATTCACTGTCTCACAAGCTACCATCGTGGCGACTTGTCATTATGTGTGACACTTGCAGTGCCGGGTAAAATTTGTCCAAGAAAATAACTATATTTAAAACAATACAACTATCACATTAAATTCACACATATGGATTTGAACTGCCATTCACTTTTGACTATGCTCATGATACAATCATGTGTGACCCCAATGACCTACTCTTGTTAAATACTAGGCTTAGACGCAAACCATCAACAGTCTACATCATTACGGGTTTCCTGTAACCTCCAGATGTTCCCTAAGCCCCACTCCTTCAATTGTAGGAATCTTCTTAAAGAGGCTGGCTATGTGTGTATGTAAAATTTAGGCATACATTTTATGACGTCCTATCTACAACAAGGTCGGTGTATTGTGTTTGCTGTTTTCGCACCATGTGAGCTTACTAAGCTCTTTCTCATGACACAAATGTGCACTGAGGGTGAGCTTGGCACCACGCTTATACAACTTCCACAGAATTTGGCAGGTTGATCTGTGATCTTGAAATTTGCAAGTGCTCGCGAATAAGATAAATGTATAACGAATTTCATAAATCTGATATCAAGCAAATATACAAGTTTCAGGTCCTTTTTATCATATAATCTCTAATTAATAAAAAAAAATAACCTCTAATCGTGAAAACGACCCTGAAGTAGCCTTCATCCTGTTTGAGACACATCAATTACAACAGAACTGAATGAACCACACAGTTACGCGACACAAAGTAGATTCAAACAGCCGACAAGCATCAATGAAACTTACACCACAGAAACACTGTGACATTTCAAGTATTTTAATTCAAATGTTTAGCTGAACTGAAACGTTAAGAGAATGAAGACGTTAAGAAAGACAGACTGAAATATTGTTTTAAAAATAGACAATGGGAAACCCAGCGGCAATGAAAATAGTTTCAAAAGAAATGATATTACATATTCATGACTCACAACAGAAGTGACGTCACGTTTTCATACGCCTAGAGGTTTCCAAGGCTTTCAGTCAAAGTATTCGTAAGGAGGTCAAAGGTCAAATTTATATAATGTGTGACATACCAAAAAATTATTTCACACTTTTATGTCACCGGAAATAGGTCCTGTTTATATGATAAGAGGCATTTCAGAATGACTTTTGTGTATTCTACTTACGAAATATCAGTTGCTAAAAACATGTTGATGGAATCAAACAACCTTTCAGGTCTCTCGTCACTGGCCCAAGCTAATCTTGTTGGGGGTCTGTCTTTGGAGGTGCAGTTTGATATTGTTATTTGTGCCACTTGACCTTTGACTGCAATACTCTCAGCTGAACATCGAATATGTAAAATTCTGGAGTCCCTTCGAAGACGATTGTAGGTTATTGCTGCAGATATAACAGAAAATCGAAATACATATCAAGGAGCAGATGGGAAATGAAAAAATAAAAGGGCAGCAGATACTCCTTAAAGACCAGCCAAAGGTAAACAAGGAGATGAGGAGAACTGGTTTTTCCAAACAGCAAACTATTCTCTACTGTGTAGATAATTTAATGTCTATCCGAATGTTACAGTAGAGAAATTGCTATAAAAACATCTAGCACAGATGATATTTAACCCCCTTAAAAAGTGAAGTCTCCATTTTTGCTAAGAAATTGAAAAGTTTTGAAGATAATAATTATCTAGAATTACCACATAAGGTTGATCTACTGCCATCGGTACCCTGGACATTTGATTGACTTCTACCCATCCTGCACAACATGGCAAGCAATCAAATTTGATATGTATATTTTCAAAAACCATTTCAGATTTGCAATCTGGTATTCATGCCGGATAAACTTGGTGTTGACCACCGTTACAGAGCATTCCTAGCGGCTTTTTTGTATATTTTTTTAGGGTTAGACTGCCCTGGATTATGACGTTAAAACAGGAATGACTCGTTGCAAACTCAAAATGTCCAAGACATTATCGAAAGTCATATGCTGGTTGACCCAACAGGCTCTTTCACGAAGGAAACTCCCGAAGAAAATGCATTTTTTCATCAAATCTTATGAGACAATATATTAAAAAGCTCTTTTTTTTTTTTAAATCAATGGAGGTTGACATAATACGTTTCATGATGTGGAAACAAACAAACCGAAAAGAAACAACAAAGAAACAAATAAATAAACAGATTAACAAATAAGTAAACAGGTAAAAAATAAAGAAAAAAAACACAAAAAACAAAATGGGGTGGATTGTTACTTGGAAATTAATGTGGCGTTAGAACTGGCAGTATTGCCACTTTAAGTTGCTGTTTTCATAAGTCGATCTAGCCAGTACATCGAGAATAATTGTTTGGCAAATCACAATCAGCAGTAAATGTTGAGTACATTGGAGAGTTATCCCTTAACAGGATGGATCCCCCTGCGGATGTCTAACTTCCCATGGGTGTATATAATAATGGCTAAAGCAGAAGTAATTGATTCTTATGTCGGAGACTGTTGCGGTTGCAAGATTTATTAATTTTCATGGTATTCCTTCAAGGCGTTCGTAAGTTATACAGAATCATATCAACTTTTGCAGTAAGACACTCACCATTTTCAGTTGCCACTGGTGATGCCAAGAGAAGTATAATGATAGCCCTCCACATCCTCTTAACTACAGGGGTCGATTCTCCAGTTTTGAAGATATTTTGTTCATTAATAATTGTGTCAGTTATACTTAGCTTATACAGCCAATGAATTCCACTTCTAATCAATTTAATACAAACATTATGCTTACAGCTTAACGAGCCAAAGCTATTGCACTTCCTGGCTGATGTGTATTCAGGGGCGTAGCGTCCATGTATTCTATGGTCTGAGATTACAGAATGATATGCAGTCGTATTTATCCAATACAATTTAACTAATCCGAAATGTTTTATAAAATGTTTTAAACATCAAGCTCACATAATTTCACCTACAAACCGATCACAATCATTGCCATACGACTTGTCACAGCCAGTTAGTTTTATTCGCCGATATTCTGAAAGCCCGTACACTGTCTCACAGACTCAGGGCTCTCGTATTAAGCACAATGTATTGTATCTAGGGCTGTGTCATGTGAGAAAGAATCAGGGAAAAGGTGGCAAGTAATCTGGGGGAAACCAAGATAACCCGCTGCCCTTTGTGTTACTTTTCTTCTTTTTGTTCAACAGCGGCAAAACTCTTTCCGTAAAGGGCTTCCCGGGTTTTCCTGAGGGTTGTAAGTACCAAATTTTTGGCTCTTGTTTAAAACCAAATAACTGACTGGCGCTTTGGCCCTTTTTGGGTTCCAACGAATTTCAGGCTAAAATTGACTGATATACTGTACTTTTCTGAAACTGTATGATATGTCAAATGAAAGGGGTTATGTCATTGTTGGAACAAGGAACACCTTTTAAGGAACGATCCCAACACTGCATTCTCTTACAACTGTTCATCTTGCAGTAATGAAAGTAGAACGTCTCAATGACATATATACCCGGTTATAGCCTGTACTAAGGCAGTTAGTGGTAAATGTCTTGTTTCATGCGAAATCTTAACCCCAATCGGCTATTGACGGTTCAGACAGCTGGTTGGACGTTAGTGCTAGATTACCAAACAAATCACCCTCGCTACGCCCTTGTGTTTATTCTTGGTTGTCACCGATATAACAGCGTCTCAAAGCCCCCACACACTTTCTTTTAAATAACTCTGGCCTCTTTTGCACGTCTGGACAACCTTGAAAGTTGACAGCTGGCGGGGAAAATCTGTAAGAAAGACATGACTCATATTCCGTCCGGGAACTGGCACTGGTTTTCCGTTCACGTCATAGATTTAGTCGGTTTCTATTTCGCTCCTATGGGACGCGCGCATAATAGAGGGTTCCTTAAACAAATTATTATAGTCCGTTCAACAATATACGGTTTTGGGTTTTTCGGAATTTCTTCGGTTTGCTTTGTTCAGTCTTAGTCAAATTTTGCACAGTCTCCTCTTTCAATCTGCTTTAACTAGAAACTATTTTTTTAACTTTGATAGACTTTGAAATAAAAAAAAGTTTTCTTCATAAAGTTCTAAAAAAAAAAAAATCGGCAGCAGCGAAATAGTGACCATTAGCTTATTTACAGCTTTATCGAGTGCTGCGTATGGACAATATATCAATCCTTTGATCTAGCATGTCCACGGAGCACCAAACATAATAATATTTGTACTCGTTTAGTTATGCAAGTCTTACATAAAATAGAGAAAAAATGTTACTTATGTCGGAGAGTTTTCTGTCCTAAACGATATTACCTATGATTCTTATAATTATTCGGTGCCGATGATCGCCGAAAAACAACGGACAGACACGAGCGCCTCTTGTGTTACCCCCATTGCAGTTTTGTCAAAGTCCCTCATTTCTATGAACACTGATCTGCTACATTCATTACTTTGTTTACCAAAGATTCTAGCCATCACATGCGCAGCTAAGACGTCTCTGACGCGGGAAAACATTATATGAGGACGTATACTGAGGTCCCACGTGTTTATTATACGCTAGGTTGATGGCTATTTGTTAGATGAAACTTGCACCTCCATCTGAAAGCCATCAAATACACCTCCATAGTGATCCAAAGTAAAATGTAAAGCATCCCCTATTGTGATCAGAACTTCACACGCGAGAGAGGCAATCTGCCAGAAGTTCCGCCACCGACCTGTAATGGTGCTCTACAAAAGTGCTAATAAAATCTTCCATGACTCTTCGAGTATGACGCTCATTGTTATCAGCTTCGATCCAAACAAAATTTTAGTCACCTTCTCTGCTTCTTCTTCATAAGTACGATGGGTAGGATGCTTCTTTAATAGCAACATCAACATGGACAACAACAACAGCAGCAACAGCAACAACAATAACCACTACTACTACTGTCGCTGTTACCTCAGCAACTTCTCCTCCTCCTCCTCCTTCTACTATGTGTGGTAGAACTGCTAGCGCTATACCACTTTTACTCTTTAACTGCAGAATTTCCAGCTTACTTTATCAGATCTACTCCACTCGGTGTTGAGAATTGTAGTGATAATAATGGACTTGGACGGAACACCACCTGGATGTTTGTTTGTTAAAGGGACAGGGGTAGACATTTGCAACGCAGCCTACGAAATCCACATTATTTTTTTTCGAAAACTTAAAACTCTGAACAGTTTCTTTCGCCTGGCCATTTCTAAGAAAACGTCAACCGAATGTCGGGATTCTCATCCTCTGTAAGCGGCAATTAGCATGACGACGTTATAAAGCTTTAAAAAAGCCAGCAGACGATTGGTATGAACAAATGGGCAAACTGTCTGGATCAGTCGCCGGTTAGCCTAAATCGCCAAATTCTTGCGGTGTTTTCCGAGAAGCTGTCAGGCAAAAGTAAAAATATACGCCGTTTAAATTTATGAAAAATTAACGGAGATTTAATAGTCTCTGAAGCAAATAACTACCCCTATCTCTTTAAGGACGTTTTTATTTGTATACGTTTTACTTGTCTCGGGTAAACTGTGTGATTTTCTTTTTAATTTCTTGATTACATGTAAGTCAAACACAACTTGGATCCAAGCAGGCTATGAATTTCCTGTTTCCATTGTTAGGCATTTCGCTTTTAAATATTATTATGCATACTTGATTCCAACTTCAAGAGTGCATGGACAAAGTTTCGAATAAGTGGAGAAGACCCGACGCTGCTTCCTTTTGTTTTTTATTATTATTATTATTATTATTATTGTTTTCAAAGTTAATCACTGTGCATCTGAACATAATGGTCTAGGCTCGACATAACAGGTCAAATATAAATCAACACAACCTATGAGCGATGTGAAGTTGAACGCCGTGTTAGGAAGGAGGAACTGGTGCACGCCAGCCAAGATGGCCTGAAATTATCAAAGTTACGTAAATGAATGTATCCCCATAACACGGTGAAATGTGTTATATACCTTAATTGATTAAGTATCCCCATGTTAGTGAGGTGACTGCGGTGACTAATGATCACGTGGAGTATCCCCGGGTTAAGATAAATATGACTGTGACTATTTACACTCGTAACAAACGTCGGGTCCAGCCTACCGCTGGTTGGGTAATTATTGTTATGAATAATGACCATTACACGCATTATCTGCCAGCCGATCAGCTGCCACTGGGGTGCAGAATTCTACCACCGCACCTAGCGTTCTGCGAGCAGATTCGTATATATTCGATTGCCTCATTCAAGCATAGCGAGCAGACGGTAGAATATATTCCATCAGAGCATCACGAGATTTAAGAAATATTATGTTACAGTGAATACTGTAGTGAGTATTGAGTGAGTAAAATATCTCCACATTAGGATGAATACTGGTGTGAGTATGAAGTATAAAAATAGAAACTAAAGTATTAAAACGATTTCGCAACTGCAGTCCTTGGTTGAAGAAGGTAATATCTGCACGACTGCCCATGACGATAGTATCTGCAAAAGGAGGTTCGAAAATTTGGTTCTTTCCGGAAGAGTAAATGAGATGTAGTCAGGTAAAATAGACATGAGAAATGTTTCTATGATATTTAGTATTTTATTGTAGCGGGTACTTCTCATCGTCTGCCGCGTCGCACCCGTCTTGCCGTCCTCTGACTGGCTAAGCCAGCCCTAAGAAGCCTGTTTGTTGTCCAGTAGCCTAGACTGGACTGGAAATGCGGCAGTTGCAGAGATTTTGGGAAGACAGATTGGTTCCTTGGTTTAGATGCTGGCTAATGACGCCCGACATCTGTAGGGTAGACGAATATAAATTTTTGATTACAGATTAGGTGCAAAAGAGGGTGCTGTGGCTAACGGCCTAGAATGGAATGGGCACCGTCAGGTCATCCTGCCCAAGACTCACCATGACAAATCCTAACAAACCATGTGACAAATGAAAAGATCTGCAGGAAAATCCAGCAGGCAATATGACCCCATGACGACCTCCTCACATCGTCGGAAAACGGAAAATGAAGTGGTAAAGGACACGCTTTCCGCTCGGCGCGCCTTACAATCTTACAAAGGACAGTAAGAGGAAGCCACAAACGAGGAGGACAACGAAAGTGGTGGGAGGAAAACATTTGTGAATGGACATGAATGAACCTGGCAGAATCTCAAAGAGAGGTGGAGGACAGAGACAAATGGAGGAGCTACTCTCAACATCGTTGTGGTTCTTTGGTTATGTCTTCACTGGTGCCCCAGTGACATCATCTGAAGTTAAGGGATAAGTAAAAGTAAAGGTGTGGGCAAAAGTAAGTGCGACTGCACACGAGTGGTACCAAACTGGCAGTCCCAAGTAATACACTGAAGAAAGAGAAAATATTATTTAACAGACGTGACTTAAAAAGTACAGCTAAATTTTTACCACAGGATTGAACAATGGTGATATGACTAATAATGAGACTTTGGAATGACGGCATAAAAGCGCAAAGGTACTCGTGACAGGACTTCCCCGGAAATTCAAACTATTTCTACTGCAGCTTTCTATGTTGGAATTTTACCTGCCTCATTTGAATTTTTTTTTGTTCTCGAGTGATATTTCTCAGGGAAGAGGTCCCAAGTTCACCAGAGTGTCATCTAAAATAATCATAAACAGGAAATGAATGTCACCAGTCATTTACATTGCACACTACTATCTGAAAAACAAACAAACTCGCCCCACATGTTAAAAGCAATATCTCAACTATCTGTCAATCTACTTTCGGTTACTGGTATTCCTGGGATAGTATTCCCTGGTTTCTAAAGGACAACCTCCTTTGGCTGTCTAATGGCGGTTCAAGTCCCGTTTCTGATAAAGTCATAACTACACTGAAAAGAAACGTTACAAGCTAACTCAAGCTAACAAGCGAACACATTTCGATACCACAAACTTTGCCGGCGTAATTTCTATTTGTCTTTGCTGAATTGATTCATGCTTTGCGAGGCTTCCCGGGTTTAACCTCCCACAGGCTGAGTGGCCATTGTTACGGAAAATCACCGTTGCACAATAAGTTGTCTGCTGGCCGATTTAGTAACACTGGGCTGCAAAATTTTACCGTCTCGCTCAGAGTTCGGCAAGGAGACGCGTAATATAGTCTACAGCCGCACTCTGACTAAGCGAGCGTACAATGGAATTAATTGTATTACCACGTCAAGAGGTTTAAGTTGAAGACCGGGAATGTTGATTGTAGCTTCCTCCGAATGTTCTTCTTGTGAACAGTTTTGCACTTATCAGTGCAGCCCTGAAAACATTACCATTTTTGACACTGCTGCACTGTGCTGATCAGTCATCAGGATGGCCTTGAGATAAAGCAGATTGTCGTGTTGGAGACCTTTTGAGAAAGGCTCCACCTTGAGTATTATTCAGTGTGTGTGAAAGGGCACCCACTAGTCGGGGATAGACTATGATTTCTGAGGAAGTCTGGTTTCTTTTTTGGATAGCGGGACGTGGCGTCCATATAATCTACGAATCTGGGACTACCAATGTTGTATCGTATTATCGTGTGCAATTCAAGGAATGTGTGTGGCGGCATGGGGAAACTGGGAGAAAGATACAAACAGCATAGCGGAGAAACAGGCAAATTTTGGGTCGCAGGTTAACTTTTATGCAATGTTAGATTTTTGCATATTTACTCTCTCTCTCTCTCTCTCTCTCTCTCTCTCTCTTCGTGCACATTAGCATTGGGGGATTCAGACAGTCAGCTAGGTGGATGTAAGTACTAGTATTACCAACAGATTCACTCTAACTACAACTGTTGCGGCACAAATAGTTGCCGGGTGTGTCACAGACCCTAAAAGGCCCCAACATATCCCAACAACCCGACAGATCCTCCCGACCCCGACCAACCCAGATAGACCCCATCAGACCCAATAGACCCTGACAGGTCCTAAGAGACCCCAAGAGACCCTTACAGACTCCTGCAGACCCCTGACCCCGACAGACTCCAATTTGAGGGGGTCCATATCCAGAAGACCAGAGAATGTTTTTGGAGAGAAAAAAAGGTGAATGCGAAGAAAGGCAGACAGCGAAAGATAAGAGGAACAGAATGAAGGAGAAATAGGGGAGGGGACTGCTGCGGTCCCTTCATGACTCCAAAATTCTTTTTTCGGTTATTGCTCTCTCTCTCTCTCTCTCTCTCTCTCTCTTTCCTGTCTTAGAGAGGGTCCCGACCTTTCTGTGGCTCAAGAACCGTCGGCCCCTACCTCATCTGTCCTGTTTGAAAGTACACTGGGTCCTTAAGCAATCACGCCAGAGGCTCAGCTGACCCGTACATAAACAACACGCGTTTTTTTTTTTAATGTGTGTGTCCCACAAAAGTGCCAAAGATAGTGCTGGGCAGGTATCGATAGTGAGTACTCGATACTGAGTACTTTTTAGAGTATCGGTATCGGCGAGTACTTTTGTTTAAGTATCGAGTATTTTGACGTTATTTAGCAAAGATTTTCATTCCCAGGTTTTAACTTTATACAATTGTTTTGCTGACCTGAAAAAATGCAGCAGAAGATTATATTCTTAATAAATCTAGACATTGATTTAGATCTCTAGATTTATAGCAAAATTAATTTCATTCTGACAGTGACGAAAACAGCCGCTTCCTGTTAAGGAAGTTTGAGGCGCACGCATTCCTTTGTTTTTATGGTTTGCAGTGTTGCCACGCATTGGACGTTTCCCTCATAATAAAGTGAAATGGCTTTAGGATAAGCTCACTCTCTCCTAAGCGAGGACAACCGCCTATCAAAAACTATTTCCAAATGACGGGAAGCGTATGACAATGTCGGTAAAATTCCTGATTCTTCTCATCTAACACAGCAAGTTTAAAGGATATTTCCACTAAATTTGCTTCAAACTCGTGTGTAAGAAAATGTAGGGGGAAAAATCACTCTCGCTGTAGGCAAAAAGCGCATGATCTTATCGGCAGCACAGAGTAGACTTATCAAAACACAATGGCGACAAAGAAAAGTCTTGTTTGGAAACATTTTGAAAAGGAAGATTTGACTCATGTGAAATGTTGATTGTGTAAAAAATCCTTTGCATTCACAAGGAACACCACAAATATGCATAAACATTTGAACTCAGTGCATCCAATAATTTTTAAACAACTTAAAGAAGAAAGTGGAACATAATTACAGTATGATCTTGAATAGCAATGTTCTTTCCTTTTCCTCTTTATTTGACAATCAGATCTGTTGTGAGTTGTTCTGAAGCTGTAAACGTTCATAGCTTGCAGGATCACTTAACATTAAGGTAAGGGGTTTAATTGAAAGTGCTTGAGTAAAGGACCGGGCATGATAACAATGACCTTGATTTGTATAATTTTGATAGTGTTCTTCTGTTGTAAACTGAAGTTTAATTATGGCTTGCTTACAAGCTGGATCTCATTTAAAT
>JAWQUT010000807.1:97528-108858 GCA_033807755.1 Ellobium chinense
TATATATATATATATATATATATATATATATATATATATATATATATATATATATATATATATATATATATATAAGGCAAAGAATCGAAATAAAGTGATACTATTTAAAGATCTTGTTTATGATATATATAAAGCAAAGAATCGAAATAAAGTGACACTATTTAAAGATCTTGTTTATGATTGTTTTTAGCTTACTGACTCGTTGCAATACTTCTGTATCCTTGGATTTTAGTACGTTTAAGAATTTAGGCATATTTGGGTTTTTGTGATAACTTTCTGGTAATACCTTTTTACTCTCCCTAGCAAATCTGTGACAACATATTAAATAATGAAATTGATCACCTATATCCAAAATTTCACGAATTGTGTAGTTCAATGTTCTGGTATTGTCCCATTTCTACCGGCAGCTTATGATTTCCGGTCCTGAATTTAATAAGGGCGTAGATTTCAGCAGGTTCCAAAAGATTAAAACAAGTCTCAAATCTCCATTTTTCTTTACTTTGTTTTTTTTATTACTCGCCCTGCACACTGCTGGACAGAACTGTATGAAGATATCATTTATTCTCCTTTTGATATGAGCGATATTACGCGCTTCAAAACTACCTTGGAAATACCAGAAATAGTTGAATCTTGTATTTTGTAGCAAATCTGTAGTAAAGGTAGGCCGAAGATATTCACCCCTCCCATGATTCAGATCATTACAAATTAACATGTATCATATGAACAGGGCCTACTACAAATTAACATGTATCATATGAACAGGGCCTATTACAAATTAACATGTATCATATGAACAGGGCCTATTACAAATTAACATGTATCATATGAGCAGGACCTATTACAAATTAACATGTATCATATGAACAGGGCCTATTACAAATTAACATGTATCATATGAACAGGGCCTATTACAAATTAACATGACTGTATCATATGAACAGGGCCTATATCCGGTGACATAAAAGTGTGTAATAATTTTTTGTCACGTCATAAGTTACATGAATTTGATTTTTGACCACTTTATGGATCCTTTATAGGAAGTCTTGGATACATATAGGCCTATGAATATGTGACGTCATTTGATTACTGCCGTGGGGTTTCTCTGTCTAGCTTTGCAGTCCTCAGCAAAAATGGATATTCACGCACATTTCATGAAAATTGACTTGTTAGGCACGGCAGAGGTGGTCTAAAGTTTCATCGCAACCAGAAAATTTCTAAGCTGTAATTGGTTACTTAACTTGTAAAACCTTCTCTAGTGAACTTCTTATTGGCATCCTTAGTGTGGCACCTGTCTAACTGCATATCAACATAGCAACCATTGATGTACATGGCAAATAATAAATGCATTTATCAACAACACATATACATACATAATTATGTAAAAGCTATCATCCAGGCAAATTATGCACTTTAAAACACGTCCTTATAAAAAGACAGTAAAAATAAAAGATTCAATAGGTAGAAATTCTGAAAAAGAATACTATGAATCAAACTTTGAACTTAAGAAGTTCTTCCTAAACGTTAAAATAAGTATAGTTACGCCGATATCGATAATTCAGTGGGGCATAGCTTCAAGCCCTTATTTTCATACTGTGTAGCATGCATTCTCATTTAAAACGTTTCCAGTAAGGATAACATAATGCTGAAAATCAGTTTAACGTACCAAAAGCAAGCATAATGTCAGCGGTTTACTCAGCAGAAATAGAAACTCTGTACATTAATTTTAATTTTTGTATGATTTGAGATGTGTGTTAAGGTCCCAAATCACACTAAACCAGTTGTCATAATCGCAGAGGAAAGCAATACTTCTTGAGCGGCAGTTTTGTCAAAGCCATAAGTCTGTATGCATGCACTTAAGTGAAATTATTTTATCATAATCCTTCCCTGTGAACACGATGGTGAAAATAATTCACTAATGAATGCCCTTTGGAATGAATATTCTCGTCATACCCTTTCAAAATAAACACTGGTGATATAGATTTATCTGAACATGAACACTTCTATTTACGATGAACACTTTGGTGACATCATTTCAACATGAACACTATGGTGATATGATTTTAGCATGAACACACTGACTATGTCATTTGAACAAAAACCCGGAGGTAATGGAATTTCAATATGAACGTTATAGTGATATTACTTTAACACGAACAATGTGGTGATATCATTTCAACATGAACACCGTGGTGGTATCATTTCAACATAAGCATTGCAGTGATATCATTTGCACATGAACACTGTGGTGGTATCAATTCAATATGAACACTGTGGTGATATCATTTCAACATGAACACTGGGGTGGTATCATTTCAACATGAACATTCTGGAGGTATCAGTTTAACATGAACACTGTGGTGGTATCATCTGAACATAAACATCGTAGTTATATCATTTCAACATGGAAACTGTGGTGATATCATTTCCACATGAACACTGTGGTGGTATCATTTCAACATAAACCTTGCAGTGATATCATTTCAACATGAATACTGTGGTGGTATCAATTTAATATGAACAATGTGATGATATCATTTAAACATTAAGAGTGTGGTGATATCATTTCAACATGAACATTCTGGCGGTATCAGTTCAACATGAACACTATGGTGATATCATTTTAACATGAAAATTTGTGATGACGGACGCACTCGATTTCATCGCGACTGAGTAAACATTTGTCTCCTTTTTTGAACCAGACAAGGGGATAGAGAAAGGATTAAGATACAAAGAAATCGAGTAGTCCAGTGGTGATATCATTTTAACATGAACTCTGTGATGATGTAGGTTTAACATGAAGATATAGTCTCAACATGAAAATATAGTGTCAACATGAAGATATAGTTTGAACTTGAATATACAGTTCAAACTTGAAAATATAGTTTGAACTAGATGATATAGTGCCAGCTTGAAGATACTAATAATATCAGTTCAAATGTAATACTGTGGTGATATCAGCTCTTCACGGACAATGTGGTGATATCTGTATAACATGCATATTGTAGTGATATCAGTCCAACAAGAATACTTTTGTGGTGTTAGTGGTGGTACAGATGCCCTCTGATATAGCCAATGTGACTGAAAAGCAAAGATAACCAGTGCGGTGGTATCACTTAGACATCAACACTGTGGCGCCTATGATGCCAATATTAATAGATGATGGAGCTAGTGTTCTTTAACATGAGCAATATTCTCAGATTGGACATAATTAACAACGTGTGCTTGCAAAATGTGTAAATATTCTTTAAAATATATCAAGTGTCTGTGCAAAAGCAATGTATACAAAAGCTGTATAAAATAAAGCTGATATAAAAGTTATAATAGCAAAGGTTCTTGATGGTGAGTTTTGTAAAGCACTAAGTGATAAGTCTTATGAAGAAAAAATAATTACACTTGAAACTTGGTGGTTTATTTAAATAACCCTACTGCTTTCAAATTATCTCAACGGCTTTCAAGAATGATAGTAGAGACACATTTGTTATAATAAATACGTACACTATTTTCAGCCTGTTTTAAGATCTAGCTATTTTTAGGCAGATGCATGCAAAGATGAATCTTGGCCCCACAGAAAAGCAGAGATTGTGTTTACAATCCATTAGACTTCATTTTTTTTCTGCTACCCCACAACCGGCCAAAGTCATGAATTCATCTATTTACTGCCTTGGTGTCCGAATGATAAGGGGAAAGGTTATGTCGTAAAACTACTAAAAAAATATTATAAGTCTTGAAGCCAGCGAAACGAGGCTTAAATCGCTGGACTAGGAGCTCAGGTGATTGGGGACATACGATAACTCTTGAAAAAATTTAGGCCCCACCACTTCAGACAATTTTATCTCAGGTTAGAATAATGATAACTTTCTTTACCTAATGACAAAAAATACAAATTAAGCTTGTATGTCCAATCAATAACTGAACTGATCAAAACGCGAATTAGGCCTTATTTTGTCTTGCCGCCAGAAATATAGTCCAAAGAGTAAACACAGTAGGGTGATACGAACTGAAAAGGCCTGAAAAGCTCACAATGAATACCTTGATCCTTTGTCCTTTTCTTTTTATACCAGATCTTGCTAATAAACATAAAACCTCACAAATTAAAAAAAAAAAGAATATTACAGATCTGTAATCTAGAGAGAGCAGCTGAGCCGTTTCTCATTCTGACGTGGCGTGGAGTACTGCAAGAATGGACGTTCCGAGAGCATCCCGTCATTACTGACATCATTGTCAGGGACCTCTTCATTGTCTCTGGTCATCTGGCCGATGGTGTCTTGAGGCTGCGAGTAGGTGATCCTGGACCTGTTGCTGATGACGGAGGACATGCTCCTAAGTGCTGCAGAAAGTCAGAAACTTTCAGTTACAAAAAAAAAATGACTCTACACTTATGTTCATTTCGACACTCTGACATAAATTTGAAATTCTCAACTTCACATATACATAAAATGGAGGCAAATCTGTATACTTGATAAACTTTTACCACTCCAGTTTCGGGTCATCCATTTGCATCTTTTTACAAGACATGCTGATTAAGAAATGTATTCGATTTTGTTCAAAAAGTATGCCAAACGTTAGAAGTAGGGACTACTGACGAGTTCTTCATGAACAGCAGTGTAATAAAATCTATAATATAAAAAAGACCATACTATTAATAACTAACGCAAGGAAAACTGACATGCCAAATTTTCCCTAATAATTGTTTTCATTCAACAGCGTATACATAATACAAATATTTATGGTAGGGGCGAGGGAGGGGGGAGGGGAGACTCAATCTTTTTTTTTTTTTTGAACTCATGGCATTTTAGTCATTGTGCCTCTTTTAATATTGTACCTTAATTACATTCAAATATAGCACGAAGTTTAAAGTGATGTGATTGATAGACAAATTAATGAATGAACAGAGTGATTAAATTAACAAATTAGGAAAGTAACAAAACATTAGATTCGAAGTCTTTGATATATGATCATTGGAAGGCTCATTTTGCTAATAATACAGATTACCAATTTTTATATCATGAATTGTTCCACCTCCTTTTTCTTCTTCTATCCCTTTTCTTCTTCAGCACATACTACTTCCGCTACCGATTTTACTTTTGGGGCTCGACTTTTCATGTTGGTCATCATTACGAGCAAAGGCAGTGATCCCAGAGATATTTAAAACTACCTTCAGCAGCAGACTATATTATACTTTACAAGTACCACTCCATAAGCTGGTTTATGAAGTGCTGGATTTTAGGAGTAAACTCTTGATACCAAGAATAATACCCGGGCTATACCAAGTCAGCAGGAGTTCAACCCCTCTGGCACAAGAGTCGGAATTACATATCACTTGCTCAAGATAGAGAAGCAAATGACGAACTATATCATCTGGTATCAATGCGCTCCCTTGGTAAAATGACCCAGCGAGGCAATACTAATGATACTGCCGGGCGGTTTTGCTGTGTTAGTGGCTTAACATTACGGGACTTAAGCACATAAATTTCGAGATTTTGAGATTCTAATATATGTATTAGCGATGTGTAGCTGTACATCATGAAGGTTCAAATTAAAATATGAAGAAAACAAGCTATAAACCGTAGTCCATTTTTGAAGATCGTTAGACAGGTCTGGCTTCTTTTACATGGAAATTATATAAACGGTACATTTACTGATCTTACTTAAGAAATCCCATAAAGCAAGGATGTCACTTGCTTTTCATAAATTTCTCTGAACGGTTCAATTAAGAGTCTAGTCTAGAATGTGCCATTATTAGCAGTTATTTACATAACTCACGGATGGTTTGTAGAAATATACTTATAGGTGCATAAATACATATAACTAGACCTCTAACACAGGAGGAGAATATCCACACAATCTAAAAACAACAGCTGAAAACATTTTTTCAAATTCTGATTTTCGTTTCAAAGTGTTTCTGAGACTGAGTCACACCACAATCTCTGAAAGACATGAACATTTTCTAATTTTAAGGATTTTCTGAAGAGTGGCATCCCTGATAAAGTTCAAGAGATACCCTACTTGCAGTAGTCATGTACAACACCAGCAGCAACAACATCACACACAGCAATGCCAAACAGCAATACTAACATCACAATGGAACATACTTGCATCCTTCTTGAGTGCGTTGGGTGGAGGAACGGGTGGAGGAAGGGGTGGCGGAATGGGTGGCGGAAGTGAAGGCCGAGAAGAACATCTGCCGTTCGGTTTAAAGCTTGATCTTTGGAGAGAGCCTTGCTGAATCTTGGTCTTGTAGAGACTGTTCTGGCTTTTGTGTAGGTTAGAGATACTGTATGTAGACTCTTGGTGGTAGATGGGTCCTTGAGAATGTATGTTGTTCCAACTGGTGGCGGAGGATTCATTCTCATTTCGGGGTAATGTCTTCTTGTAAGTCTTTACACGACGATCTGATTCATGCAAGAATACCAAACCAGTTTATGAGTCAGTAAAAAGTGAAATGAGTTTATGCGAACGTATGCTTCGAGGACCACTTTCTTCCAATCTTTATATATCATAATCATAGTGCCCTAGTAACCTGGTTGCTGTTTTTCCCCCACAGCTAGATACTAGTTCTTTCGTCTCTGAGAACTGGACAATGAAAAGGTGCTAGTTCAATATGTGGTCAGTGTTAATTACTTGACATATGTATGGAGAACGAAGTCAAATATGTATGAACATGACAGTGGACTTTTTTTCCATGCTTTTTTATTTGCATCAGTTATGTATAAGGTCCGTCCATTGGAGTGATTACTTCCGTTGGATTAGGGATCTTTTTTTTCTGCCTGGCTTATTCACCCAAAAGTGCAACAGTCCCAATGTGTGGAAACTAAAATTGTATTTTACGAATTTTGCATGATCAAGAAAGCATCAACTTTAGCTTATACATTTTGCCTGATCCAAAAGGCATCATTTTTCTAAATTTTACAATAATCATTTCTCTGTACCTTTAGTTTACCATTACCCATTTTAAAGCAGTTCAAAGGACTCTTATGTTATACAGCCTGGGGCGTGGGGAGGGCGATTTTTTTTGGGCAATCTGGCAGTTACATTAAGTTGTTTTGTGGGTTATTTTTAATTTGGGGGAAGTGATCGGTGGTAAAGCGGCATAATGGGGAAATGCTGCATATAAGATTTGCTTTTTTTTCTCGTTGCATCAGACATTTCTCTCCTCCACTCTAACATAAACATCGATTGCTAACTGTCTTAAACCGCCAAAGGGTATGCACATGTTTAATGGAAAAAGTCACCATGTTGCATGAGTCTGTCAAGACCGTCATTTCATGTTACTCATAATACTGTAAACTGCCCATGTGGAATAATAAAATCCCCATGAAGCATTTATGACAACATTAAGCAACCAGGACATCATTCAAACACGGCTAGACACTTAATTCATATATTGATTTTTAAAAAGCTGAAGCAATTAGATCTCCTTCCTTCCTCTTGCTCTATTAAAAAGAAGAAATGAGGAGGTCGGCGATCTTTAAGATGTTTCCAATAAAAAAAGGCAAATAAAAGCTGTATTCATTAGGAGCTTTGCAATTTTCGATGTTTTTTTTTTTACTACTGTTAAATGATGCCATAGTTATTTATCGAGCCGGAACCACTTCATATACGGGAAAAAAAGCCAAAAAAAAAATCATTTGGAAAGGGCCGACTGGTGTCATGAAATTACATAACAGAAAAACATTTTTATCGAATATAGGTAGGTATTATAGTTATCATAAGCCTTTTTACACACAGTTGAGAAACTTCAAAAAATTACTGTCAAATGAAAACATTCTTGGCATCGTTCTTGGATTCGTGCTCATCGGACAATTATGACAGAATCTCGATGAAATACCAAATAGTTTGAGAGGAGTATAAGTACTTTTGTAAAAAAAATATCACTTTGACTTGACTTCGCTGGAACTAACAAAGGACCAAACAGTCAGTCAGTTATTTGGGGAGTCAATGGCTTTTAAAAAGTAAACAAAAAAACTGTATTTGGCTCGCGAAGAGCTAAATCTGGCAACCTTGGTAGGGTGCTAGCCTCTCGTCGCCGAAAGAACAACAAAACTCGTGAAGTTGTGGACGGATCTTGCGTAAAAATCTATATTATAAGACTGGATCGGGGGCGTGGCACGCTCCCTTCCTCATGCATAACCTTCAAAACCGCTGTTTGTAAAATTCGACTGAAAACGTCAACATGTACAATATCCGATACAGAATGTTTAGCATCACTGTCTGCTCACGGAAATTGCAAGATTTGATTAATCAATTTACAAAGTTTGTGCCGCATTTTTTTCTCTGTCTTTGTTTCCGGCATTCATTCTGCCATTTCGTCGACTCCAAATAAAACTTTAAAATTTCGTACCAGAAAGACACTGCGTTTCGTTTGCCACTGGAAATGTGAACGCACACGCTCACACCAGTTCGAAGATCCAAATCGATTGAAAACTCACAATTCACAACGTGTTTTAAAGCGGTAAGTATGTGAACTTCTGTTATCTATATTATAAGACTGGATCGGGGGCGTGGCACGCTAAATTCGAACGCGATAAACTCATAACCTGCAACACGTAACATTCGGGTCCAAAATCGGAAACCTGTATGAAATTCGACAAAAGAGATTTAGCGTCAGTGTGTGCTCACAAAGGGTGCAAGATTTCATTAGTTATGTACGGGCTTCGCTCAGTTTCATCGTTTTTAAAGGATGAGTTTGAAATTTCGAAATCTGCTTTCCATTCATTGATGACGCTTTGCTCTGTGAAGTCGTCCAGCACCATATCAGCGGGTAAACCCGTAAACTTGGCCATCCAGTGGTGCCACGTTTACTACATTGTTACTTCTACATCATAGTAATAAAGCAAGGCTCTCCATGTAGCAGATAATCCTATGTTTTAGTCATCCAACGTCCCATTCATAGAATGGGTGTCTATGCTAGTAAACAATAAAAGATCGTCAGAATAGTGGGGTAAGCACATTTTTCTCTCCGATTATTAGCCACTATTTTTTAAAAAGTTCTGTCTATAAATTGCCTTTGTATGCTTTGCACTGTGGCTATGGGAGTCATGAATCTCTAAGACAGTGTATAGGCTTTCAGATTATCGGCGAGAAAAACTGGCTAACGTTGGCAGAATCGTACTGCCCACGCCTTGGAAATGGTTCATGGGTGAAATAGAACGAAGGGTCACGACTGACCTGTTAGAAAAGGTTAATTACGCTGTATTAGACAAATACATACCATGTTGGTAATCTCAGATTCAAAGATTATATGAACGCTGCGTCCCTGTCTACAGCACTAATATTGAATTCCTTCAGGTATCCATAGGATCCTGCTCTGCTTGTGATTTTTATGACTGATCATTTCCTTTTACGTCTGCTTGTTTTTACTGGTGTGCAGTTGACAGGAATTTTATGAAACTATACCTAAGGTCTTTGATTAACCTGTACAAGATCACTGCTTACTGAACACATGAAGTACTCATAACTGGTAGTTTCACTTACTGTGGCGCAGGCATATCAGAATAGTGATCAACAGAGAAATGAGAAGTAGAAGAGCAAGAACAGTTGCTAGTACGATGACACCTGTCTTATAACCACTGCATTCGTCATCCCCGTGGCTGGCAGCTGAAAGACACATAATAAAGCTAAAATACAGACTTCCTTGAAATAAAACTTTTCTCAATAACAAACACATAACATCGACTATTCTTACCACGCTAACAATTGATCACTGTTCTTGGATAAATAAGTTAGGCTGATACCGAAGAGTGCCTGAAGAAGGAGTGACAACAATGAAAGTGGCATTGCTCACAATCTGCATTTCGTTTGAAGGGATGTAAACAGCTTTGCCCTGGAATCAGGTCATTTCATAAAAGAACAACACCACTGAAGGTATTTGAGTTTGGGAGATGGCTTACGCCTTGATCTGTCACCATCTTTAAAAAAATCTACAACTTGTCTGGAACAGATATTGATAATCATATCTTTAAAATCCCTTCTCTTGCACATACTAGGCAATAGCACTGAAAGACAGCAAGGGTGAGGGTTGTTAAATAACAGTCTCAGCCTGAGTATCAAGATGGTATACATTACTCCTCTCATGCCTTGACCAGGTGAATATATTCAAATCATACGTTCCACTTCATCTTAAACAGCAATATTACAACCCACCATACTACAAAAGATGATATTATAGTATTACTCTGCAGGTGCAATCTTCGACCCGTTTAATTAATATAATTGACCGCGGGTTTCAGCAAACTCTAAAGTGTGAACAGTCCAAAACCTGGCAGGTCACGGATTATAGTTCAGACGGAGAGCCATGAATGTGGATTATAATGGCCATTTTCCTGATATAAACTTCCTGGACACTGCTAAAATCTGACGCAAGTGTTATCTCCGGTGACTATACAAGTATCTTTCAAACGTATTTGATCATTTGGCACGAAGTCTGCAATAATTCTTTATAACTAACATGGAACTCTTCTATAATTTTTATTCTTCAGTCAAATTATGAAGTACTCATTTTGTACTGAGCTTTCTCATATCAATCTCTTCTTGCATGAGCCTATAAAGGATTCTTTTTTTAAACAAAATGAAATTTTCCACAAATTCCTTGGCAGGTACATATAGGCAATGTCCGATATTAACTTTCACAGAAGCAACATATCACGTGGATGTATGATTAGATTAGTAAAATGGATATCATTCTGTAGAGCTGTATAACCTTCTCTAAAACATCACATTCACCTGCAAATGATCTCGAATGAAGCATGTTTTATGAAGAGGCAGAATTTATATAGACTGGAAAGAAATGTTCATGGACTTTCAATGTTTGATAGCAAAACAGCATTCTCTTGAAATGTAGAGACGACACTTCAAACACGAGGTTTCACTATGAAAATTCACAGGTTTAAATCTTTTTTTTTTTTTATAAAGGCCTCAGCTGTGTTTAACACGTCGTTCAAAATTTAAACACCACAAGTGGTGCAAAAAATCTGGCTGATCTTTAACTTGATATCAGACTCGACTATCTGGTATCAGCGGTTACGGAGAAAGAGACCTATTGTTAGAATTTAATGAATACCCGATGCAGTTTAACTGGCAATATGCCTCTATGATAAGAGAAAGGAAAAGAATCAATGCTAAATGAACACAATAAAATGTAGTTATACAAATCTGATCCTTTACTTCACTGTTGATATCACTACAATACTTCAATGTTGTTATCATTACAAGCAAGCAGTACCCATTATTCGAATAGGATTATTGTGCCTATCAGGACGACAACCTAAGGCATACAAAACCACTCACGTGTATAAATACTATATACCCTAAGTCCTCCCTTTCTTTACCCC
>JAWQUT010000807.1:113126-135268 GCA_033807755.1 Ellobium chinense
GGGGGGGGGAAAGAAACTCGTATATCATAGAATGACCGGGTTGACACTTTGTGATATCACAGAATGACCGGGGGGACACTTTGTGATATCACAAAGAGACCGAGGGGGTGAGGAGGGGGTGGGGAGAGGGTGGAGATGATGTCAGTATAAAATATTTCCCCCAGCTCCAATATTATCAATTCCTCTTTTATTCTACCTGTTTTGGTTACATGTTACTCGTACATGTGCCAAATTGTAAAATTCTCTTTGATTTAGCATTTAAAATGCACTGATAAATGTCATTCCTACACCCCCGGATTAAGGGTGAAATCGTTGTAATATTTTCATAAATGTTTGTTTTAGTTTTAGTTTATTTTTCAAAATCTATTTTTGTTTTCGTTTCGTTTTCTGTTGGTTTTTTTTCGCAAAATCTATTTTCGTTTTCGTTTTAATTCTATTTAGTTCTTCGAAATTGTTCCGTTTTCGTTTTAAATCTATTTAGTTCTTCAAATTCGTTCCGTTTTCGTTTTCAAAATATACGTGAGTGTATGAGTAAAGACGGAGAATGAATAGGGGAATGGAGGAAATGTTTGTCTGTCTGTCATTCTGTCTGTCTGTCTGTCCGCCTATCTGTCTTTTATACTTGTGTTCTAATGTATATTTTTCTAAATTGTTTTGTGTCGTTCGATGTGAATTAATGTTGTATTGTGTTTCTAGTGGCGAATGGTTTGGCGACAGTAGCTACTGGTAGAGCTGAATGTGAGTAGTTTAGTGGGGTATTTTATCATATTAAAGATGATGACCCGAAACCATGTCAATATAGTTATGAATGACCAGGATTGGCCCGCATGAAAATGGTTGCAGTGGGGAGGTAGGAGGATGCTGCTTGATGCAAGAGTCCGGACTGAATGAAAACATTTGTCACGTAGCTAGCTGTTTGCTTCCCATCACGAAGCAAGGATTATTTTCTAAATATTGATTTTCATTCTTTCACTATTTTTTTTCCTCTGTACCGGTAGTTAAAAGGTCACGGGAGGTATATATATATTTTTAATTCATCCCATTTGATGCAAACTAAGTGGCTAGGGTTCAAAATTAGTACTACAAAGTGTGCAGGACGTCCTATACAACAAAATGCGGAAATCCTATACAACAAAGTGCTATAGATAAGTGGCATTATAAATTGATAGAGGAATCCAAGGAATGTCTATTGAAAGCACCAATGTTGTAGGGCCTAATAAGAGCCTGATCAGAGATGTTCAGCGCTTCACTGGCAGCAGATTCAACCTTCATTGTGATTAAGTGTATTATTACTCTCTGGTGTTTTTATGTTTTTGGATAATAGTATTTGGCATAGACTTTTACCTTTACTTCGATGATGTTGATTATTTTACGACAGACAGACAGACAGACAGACAGGTAGGCAGGCAGGCAGGCAGGCAGGCAGGCAGGCAGGCAGGCAGGCAGGCAGGCAGGCAGGCAGTTTCGTTTCATTTTGAACAAAAGCTTCAAAAAACGTTTTTTTTTTCTTTTCATTTTAGTTTCGTTTTCAGCCCTACCACGGGCTCACCCTGAGGCTGGTTGTGAAAAGATTTAATGTTGGGGCGGGGGAGGGGGCGAAGAAGGGAGGACATTCTGTGAGTTGGGGGGGTGGAGGAAGGGACACTCTGTGAATCACAGAATAACAGGGGGGCCACTTTGTGATGGGGGGATACTTTGTGATCTCACACCGGAAGTGTCCCTACATAAAATCGAATGTATCGGCGACAATTTGTGCCGTCTTATGTTTCGGCAGAAATTTTCGCCGGGCATAAATGGTCGCCGGTCACTGGACTGTGTTTGTGTGAGTGTTTGAGCGTGTGAGTTTGTTGTGTGTGTATGTGTGAGAGTGTGTGTGTGTGTGTGTGTGNGGGGGGGGGGGTGAGAAAGAGAGAGAAAGGAAAGAGAGAGAGAGGAAAGCCTGCAATCACGTGTGACTGCTTGTCACCGTTTTAATGTCAGTGTGAGTGTTTGATTATATATGAGATTGAGGTGTCGAGTGTGATACAAATTACAAAGAGCCCTAATAAGCAGGAGCTGATACCTGGATAATCAGCCTTTAAGCTCCGGGTATCAAAAGCATCAATTCTACTGCGATTGTGATGGTCTGAATAATATTTATTTGTTCATTAATTCATTTATTGATCGGTCGTCGGGTTAGTCGGCCGGTCAGTCAGTTGGTTGATTTGTAGATCGATATGACTGACTGATTTATAAACTGAGTGACTGAATGATTTATTGATTAAATGATCGATAAATTAACTGTTTGATTGATTGATTGAGCTCTCTATCCATACATTGATTCATTGTGACAGATCGATTGATTTTGAATAGATTGAAGATTTTGATCGATTTTGATCGTGTGGTTGGTTTTGATTTACTCATTCTGATCGAGTGATTGATTTTGATCAGTTGATTGCTTTTGATTATTAATTTTGATCGAGTTATCAATTTGATCAAGTACTTTATTTTGATCGAGTGATCGAGTTTAAATGATTTTGATCGAGTGATTGATTTTGATTGATTCTTTAATTTTGATTGTTTCATTCATTTTCATCGAGTGACTGGTTATTTTGATCGATTAATCGATTTGATTGTGATTGATTTTAATCCGTTTTGACCGAATAACTGATCAAATTGATTACTCGATCAAAAGATCAATATCAATGGCTCGTTCAAAATTGATCAATCGACAAAAATCAATCTCTCGGTCAAAATAAATAAATCAATCAAAACCAAATTTGACCACAACCGATCTATAGATCATAATCAATAGATTTAAAATCATTATATCGATCAAAATAAATTGATCAATCAAATCCGTCAGTCGATGAAAATAGACCAATCTATCAATTACAATTAATCAATGTACTGATGGAGCGACCGATCTTTCTGTCAATCATTCAATGGGTCAAACAAATAGTTGATCTATCGATCGTTCATTCAATTATTCAGTCACTTAGTCCATCAATCAGTCAATCACATTTAACCAGTCAATCAACCTACCAACCAACCATTTAATCATTCAATCATTCATTCATTTATCCATCCAGCTATCAGTTGCAAAAGAATCGATGCTATCGATACCCAGAGCTTGAAAGCTATTCGATCCTGCTAATTAGGGGTCTGAATACTTTTTATCTATGAAAGGCCTGTTTCCCGTGACATGTGTGTAATAATTTTTTGGTATGTCACACGTTGCATAAATTTGACCTCTGACCTGCTTATGAATACCTTGATTGGAAGCCTTGAAATCCTATAGGCGTATGAATATGTGACGTCATTTCTTTTGTGGCATCATGAACATGTGACATTTCTTTTGTAACTATTTTCACTGCCGTAGGGTTTTCCTCTGTCTATATTATTTAAAAAGAGTATTTCATTCTGTATTTCCTATTACTTGTCATCGTTCTCTTCACGTATCAGTTTCCGTTCAGTTAAAAATGTGAATTAAAGTACTTGAAATGGCAGAGTGTTTCTGTAGTCTAATATTTCATCAATGATTGTCAGCTATTTGGATCTACCTTGTGCCGAGTAACTGTGCGGTTCATTCAGTTCAGTTGTGATTGATATGTCTTAAACTGGGTGAGGGCATTTCAGGGTCCTTTTCAATTTCAAGATTAAAGGTCCATTTCTTTAAATTAGTTAGAGTTTATATGATAAACAGAATCTGACACTCGTGTTTGTTTGATATCAGATTTATAAAATGAGTTATACATTTATTGTATTCGCGAGCCTCTGGCTCGGGAATACGATAAATGTATTGTAACTCATTTCATAAATCGGATATCAAAGAAACACTCATTACAGTTCCTCTAAGTAACACACATTACACCTCAGTCTCATAATCAAACACTCATAACATAGACATGAAAACGGTGTCAAGCAGCCATACGTGCCTGCGGGTTCTCTCTCTCTCTCTGTCTGTCTGTCTGTCTCTCTCTCTCTCTCTCTCACACACACACACACACACACACACACACACACACACACACACACACACACACACACACACACACACTAACACACACCCACACCATCATCATCGATGTGGGCATCACCTTCATCAAGTTGACGAGTGGCGACAATAATTGTGCCGTAAACGTCGGCACAAACTGTCGCCGGGGACAATTTGTGCAGTAACACACCCTGCACAAGATGGCTAGGAACCAACTTTGATATTATATTATGTTTCAAACATCTGAATTTCAAATTTGCGTTCTGTTGTTTTTTTTCTCATAGAAAACTTGATATTAAGCACTCCTATCGGCTTGTGGTGTTATTTTTTTCCTTAGTATTTCTGTTTATGGCAGTTCATGCATGTTGCATTACCTTTAGATTGCCGATTCTGCAGGAAGGGACTGTAAAAAGAACTTAATAATGTCAAAGACAATGTCGATGGTCATATTATTCTGATAGTGCACTAGTTTGAACGTGGTTACTAATTCCAGTGAACCGTTGCTCTTTTTTTAACTGTATTAATGAGTTTAAATTTACAACAGTTATGCTTCATATTATAACCTTTGCTGCTGCAAAATTTCAAACTATCTATTGATTATTGTATAGTTAGTGTAAAAAAAAAAAAATGGAGAGTTCACCAACTTCTTCGTGTGTCACTCTGTACCTAAAATAAGAAATAAGTGCATCCATATGAATCGAAGCAGTATCCACGGCCGGATATTTGTAGGTAACGTTCTAGTAAGTTTACAATATCAGAAAAAATATTTACCATTTTCACTTGTACTTGGTGATATCCTGGACAACACCACAATGAAAAACAGGATATTTCTGAAATAGCCGCGAAATCCACGTGCACACCACATCATGTTACACTTCACTGTCGACTATCCAGTAACTATATTAAAATAGGAGCGTGTCCATATGACTAGCCGGTACAATCAACCGGTCTCACCCTTTGATAATGTGCAACAGGAAGTTAATCCATTTCATTTTTCCCAATTGCTAATCATGTCGGGTTAAAAGAGCCGAGTCTTTGTTTTAAAGAGGGCAACGTGTTTGTAACCAGCCGTTTGATGTTTGAAATTCCCAGATAGTTTTCACGAGTGTGGGTCAAATTCATGTTCAAATTTGGCCAAATTAGAGCCAAACCACACACAAGTGGAAAACCTTGATGGTCAAATATCTATAATATCATCATATATTTGTAGTGCAAGAAATGAATTTGTGAAGATCGTCTATTCTAATGGGATAGACACCCGGGCGTGCGAGCACCGATGCATCTACAAACAGGAAAGAGATCATGTTATGTTATTATTGTAGCTCTAGTCCAAAACTGGGAATTGTTCGCTTCTTTTCTGAAAATAATGCTGAGAAAAAATGTCTGCATGGTACCACAAACTGTTCAATACCTTGATGGAGGGGGCGATATGATAGGATGGCATTACTGTATAAACCATTTCAGTAAAAATGGCAGATATATTTTTTAAGCACATATTGTATGCCTGCAAGTGTATATATATATATTAATGTCTGTGTCTTTTTGCAGTTTTCATATTACGGTTTAAAGAAATTTCATTCAGATATTATATTGTCTTAAGTGACGACCAAAAATGGGCCATGAGCTCAACTCATTTTGGACCAACTGTTCAAATTTGACCACAAAAAAGCCAATCTGGCAACTCAAAGAGATTTAAATTTGGTTCAGTAAAACGTCTTTATTCAACCTCCTCCCCCCTCCCACAAATTCCTAAAAAAGTTCCTCGTGTGACAGAAACTAACGCCAGAGGTGTCGGCTCTGACGTGGATCTGCAGGCGGGGGAGGATTGCGGGAGGTGACATGGAAACAGTCATGTCAAGATTGAAGTCTGATTGCTTTTTTCGAGAGATTTTACTTCTTTTAAGAGTTATAAGTAAATAAAAACTGTTCCTGCCCTCCCCAACTTTTTTTTCATGTGCCATATTTGTTGTGACTCAAGCTTCTGTCCCTTCTCATTTTTTTCTCATAAGATTCATCGCCCCTGGGACATATTTAAAGAAGTGATAATGTTTCCGGAAGAGGGGAGGCACTTCTTTATGATTAACGGATTGCTACAGCTATTTTATTCACACAGGGGCGTAGCATGAATAATGTAAAAGGGTATTCAGGATTCATAGAATTCTGTTTCAGTAGGAACATTTCAATATCATTACACTGCATTAATCAAAAAAGATATTTTTATGCAATGTATTAGATTTAATTCCACTGATAAAGAAGAATGAACGTAATGCAAAGAGAAGGGCAAAAACAAAACAAACAAAAAAGTTACTTCAAGCAGAATCGAACCTCGATTGAAGTTCAACTTGCCTTAGATTGATAACACGCTTCGCAATTTGGCCATCGAGCATCTGTAAATGTTGGTTTACTGAACGACGTAGTCATCAAAATTTACTGGGCTTGTAAGGGAGGAGGGGAGGGGAAAGCGTGGAGGAGGTGGGGAAGGGGTGTATGGCAGCAACTTCCAAGACTGTACTTTTTAATGAAGGGGCGTCAGCATAAGAAACTCGAACACTGCAATTTATACATAGAGGATCTGTAATGAGTGTTTTGGTTTTTTTTTTTATTAGACCTATGAATGAGTAATACATTTAATTTGTTGTATTCACGAGCCTGTATTTATAACAAAGTTCATAAATCTGACATCAAACAAACGCGAGTTTCGGATCATTTTTATCATGTAAACTCTATCTAACAAGAAAATGAACTTTTAATCGTGAAAAGGACCCTTAAGTCTCACCCTGTCTGAGACATATTAGTTACAACTGAACTTAATGAACCACACAGTTACGCGACACAAAGTAGATCTAAACAGTCTGACAATTATCGATGAAACTTTAGACCATTCAAATACTGACATTTCAAGTATTTTTATTCAAATTTATACCTGAGCTAAAAGTGAAGTTTAAAGAGAAAGATGACAAGCGATAAGAAAGACAGACTAACATAAATTTGTTTTTAACTCTAGACGGAGGGAAACCCCACGGCAGTGAAAATAGTTACAATCATGACGTCACAAAGAAATGACGTCACATATTCATACGCCTAGAAATTTCCAAGGCTTCCAATCAAAAGTGAAGCAGGTCAAAGGTCAAATTTATGTAACATGTGGTATACCAAAAATTAGTGCACGCATTTATGTTACCGGAAATAGGCCCTGTTTATATGATAAAAACCCAACTTGCGATGGGGCGCGTAAACGCCGACGTTGTAAAAATAGCAAGGATAAACTTAAATTACCCATGATTTTAGAGTCTTTGACTCTTCTGCACTGCGCTAGAAATGTAATCATGTGTTTTTATGTCTCTGCTATATGTTTTCCACGCCCCGAGGTCAACATAAATGCAACAGAGTTTGCGACATACGAGGCTAGCACTAGACTCACAAAGCGGATGGTACGCGAATTACATACATTCCGCCGAGCATGTATCGGCTGCATAGTTTCAGGGCGTTTTTCACTGTAATTTGGTACAGTCACAAAGCAGTATGGTTAGATGAACATGTAAATTAATTAAACGTATGCCTCCATTCAGTTACTTAAATTTCGGGGTATTTAATGAATGCCTTTGATAACTATAGTAATACGCTACGCCGCTGAACATCCGGTCTGTTATCATTTCCTATTTAGAGTGTCCTGTTTAAATTTCGGTTTCGATCGATCTAGGCCAAAGTCCTGTACTTGTGTGCGAACTTTTTTCTTAAGTGCATTTTTGAGTCACCGTAACCCAATGGGAAGTGGATTTCAAGTACAATATTTTTTGGTTTTAGCGAAGCTCGGGCGGAAGGGGTAATGGGGTTGGAGGTGGGATGAGGGTCTACCGATCTGACTAAGCCATGCCGGGTGGTCTTTCCGTCATTGCTCTTAACAATAATATATAGACGCGCATAATTTTATGTTTTCATTGTACTGAGAACACATAGTGTGGTTTTTAACCGATCTAAATACATCCCCGGTTTTTCGCTCTTCCTACAACCGTTCTCTCTCTCTCTGTCTCTGTGTGTGTGTGTCTTTCTCTCTCTCTCTCTCTTTTTTTTTCTCTCTCTCTCTGGGTCACTGCCATAGTGAACAACAATCTACTTAACAATTTATCTCAGAAATGATTAGCAATATCATTCTCCCCATCTGCCCTAGGTCCAGTTTAACACCAGAGACCTTCACGTGATCAGAGTTCCCACCTGTCCACCCTGTACGAATTTAAAATCAAGCCGAAAAATTCTTAAATTCGTTTAAGCTTTATATAACAATTTGAGACATAGTAAATCAAACAGCCAGGCCAAACTTCATGACAGCAGACCAGTAAATATAATTATTTCGCAAAGCTTCTAGCACAAGCCGATTCATCCCATTTTCCACTTATGTCGTTGTCCCAGCGAAGTTGCGATATCTTTGAGCACGATCGAAACAGAAACGGTTGGAAATTCACTGCCGGGCCGTGAACCAGATGTGTGATGTCAAGTGAACTGCGTTTTCACTTGCAAAGAAGGCAGCAACAATTAAGGCCAATACCGCACTGAGATAAAACTGTCTAGCTTCGGTTTTCATGCCAGATGGGGACTATGTAATTAAACGTGATCTCCCGCACTGGCGCGACCGAGACAAAACTGTCGTAGCAGTTGAGTTTGGACTCAGGCTGAGAACGACACCACTGTTATGAGTCCGTGAGCCGAAATAAAAACCTTCTGCACTGAGTAGGGGTGGGCAGAGAACTGCTTTGCGGGTAACCAGTTATCTGAGTGATCCGTTTATGAAAAACTGGATAACCGGTTTGGGAACCAAATTTTAAACAACTGACGAAAGTAAATCCAGATCGGTTTATTCATCCTAGCGACAGTCGCGACTGACCCGCTCTCTCTCGCTCGCGTGCTCGCGAGCCAGTACGTCACTCTAGACCTACTGTAGCGTTAAATGGGGAGGAAATACTAGATCTACACCAACCCCTCCTCCCTCCTCCCCCTCCCCCCTTCCGTTTCCTTTCTTGTGCGTCTTCGATCGCTCAAGCTTATAATTTATAAAACGGTCAAAACTTTTCGGTTGTTTTTTTTTAGGGTTTTGTGTGTGTGTGTGTGAGATTTTTGCTTACACTATTATTTATTTATTTATCAGGCCATGGGCCAAACAAAACTGGACATGCATCTTGCTTTTATTTGCATAATCATAGCTTCAAAAAATCTAGACGTCTATGAAACAAAGAAATAGTAATCAAACCTATTGCCACCCACCCCCTTTCTCGCTCTCTCTCTCTCTCTCTCTCTCTCTCTCTCTCTCTCTCTCTCTCTCTCTCGTTTTGTTTTGTACATGGTATGATGTAGATCATAGCTGAGTGAGTAGTGACTGAGCCCTTCCCGCCCCTACATCGTCTGCCCCCCAAAACGGTGGTGCCCCTCCCTTCCCCTGTTCCTTGCTAACCAGCCTTTTCCCGCCCACTGAAGCTTGACCCACTTGTGTGCAAGACAATAAAAATGACATGCTAGGCTAGGCTGCCCGACCTTGTGTCCTAGGCTAGGCCACACATTCCGCTGGCGCTGTTCCACGCGCAGCCCTCACCTCTCTCTCGTGTTTTCAAAACGAATTTGGATAACGAGATCCGATTGGTCGCTGCGAAACGAACCAAATGTAAATACGGTTCGAAATCCAAGTTGAAAAGCAAGTCCAGTCTAAAATTTGGTTAACCGGATTCGTCCGAATATCTGGATAACCAGTTTTCGAACCGGATCTTTGCCCAGTCCTCGCACTGAGACAAAACAAGTTTCGTTTAGTAAGCCTACTATGTTCTTAACACTCAGTACATGCAACATTCTCAACATAAGGTAATCTCTGATAGTATCTCTGATCAATCCACATTGGACGGAAAACTTCATCAGCATTGTTCAACAAGAGCCAGTGCTGTGCGAAAAATGTCTGAGAGATTACTCGAACAGAGAGTTTAGGGTCAAAGCTTGGACAAAAGTTTGTGATGCTGTCGTTTCTAACCGGGGGGAAATAATGGGGATTGGGGGGNGGGGGGGGGGGTGAATTCGTTTATTCATTTTCTGCTTTCCTATGACAAACACCGAAGCACAAAAGTTTCTTAAATTCTTTCACGTTTGGCTCCATCACAGAAATGAACACCTACTGGATACTAAAACCGACAATAAGTCAAGACAAAACAGTTTCCTCTCAGTGTGGGAAGGTTCAAAGAAAGTTATAAGTCTGAGAAAAAATTGTCGCAAGACAGTTTTGTCTCTGTGCGGTACTAGACTAAGACAAGGAGATGGGAATGGGAAGTAGTACTGGGCCGATTCCCCATTTTTGAAAGTCGGATCGGCTCGAACTTTTCACATCCTGGATTGCAAAGACCGATTCTGACTCCATCATATTCGAACTCTAGCTTGTTTCAGTTCAAGCTTGCTGCAGCTTGAGTGTTCTGGGACAGCCATAACATACATGGGCCTTAAAAAGAACTGAGGATGGGGACATGTTGAGATCGCACAAAGATAGTGTTCACAGCAAAACAAAACAAAACCTATCGATTGACTTTCGCAATGAGGACACTATTTTCTTTTCAATCTCCAAGTGTGTTTGGTATAAACAATAAGTTTATGCTCACCGACACCATAGCAAATATTTCACACACAGTCCTTCCAGCATATCTCTGCCTATGTTACAATAACAACTTCACTGGTACCACTTTTTATAAAGAAAGTGAAAGTTTCCATGATAACTTTAAAACGCCTGACACAAGCAGCTGTTTGTCAAGCTACATATACGATTTAAAGAGATCTGATTTAAAAACCGATCATGAGCTTGATCCTCAAACATTGGATCGATCAAGCGAGTCCAAAGACGATAATAATCGGTTTGGCTGGATCTTTTGAGTATAGCTGCCCAGTCTTGGTGGGGAGGCGTGGGATCCGGGTTGATTATTAAGTAAACAGGGGTCGCGAGAGCCACCTCGTCGCCACTGTGACAGAATCGATTACATCGGTCGTCTTTATTACATAACGTAATACGTTGTGAATACCAGCTCTAGCATTATCTGAAGTAGGTTCTGTGACTAGTAAGAACTATGTACACACCACGGCATGCATTTAGGAAATACAAGAAAAAAAAGATATTATTTACTTACTAAACTGAACAGATCTTAGAGAAGCTTTTTTTTTTTCCTTTTGTGTCTGTCATCTTGTACAAAAACAGTGCAATTTTTGGTCCATGTTATGTAAGATATGACCCCACAAAACTTTACACCATATATATAGCTATTAAAAGTAAGTCTTGAGTTAGCTTATTGCCACGATGAAAGTGTTGGAGACAAAGAAGGGGACTCCTTGCCTTGTTATTAATAGTCATCGCTTCAGACAAGCCAGATCTTTCAAATCGACATTTTTTTGGCGCTGCTGTAACAAAGAATGCACTGCACGCTATACTACTGATCTGGAAGCAGCCAACTTAATTTCTTCACCAGCAGTGCACAATCACATGCCAGAGGAGAGTGACAGATTAAAGTGCGACTAAAGTACTTTTATGGTGTAGTGCACGGAATCCTGTGAAATTACTATTTTAACATGCATCAGTGATTCAAACTTCCTACTGAGCATCTCAAACCCATCAAATCTAACGCGTTTCGAAGAAATCACAACGAATAATACATGCCCATGCCCTCCTGTGTTAGCGTCACCGCTGCTCGCCTCGCCAGAAATGCGTGACGTCACCAACGCCGCTGTACACGGCTCAAGGCTATTACGCGTCGGGCTCAAGGCTATTACGCGTAGCGCTGCACTCAGTAGGGCTCGCTCCACGTGGAAACAATGGGTTATTGTTGTGCGATAAACTGTAAATCTTTCTCAAAACACACTTATTTTGCCGAGTTAGTGGCCGAGGGTACCGTACAGCACGTGGAGGCATCTGTTTAAGTAAACACTGATGTGGACATGCATGCTAGCAAAGTTAGATCCAGATCGAGACTGGTCTACTAAGTTGAGAGTAGTCTAGACTAGCACTTGGAACTAAATAGATTATGTTTGTTTTTGGATATCGTCATGAAATGTTTTGTTTAGTCCTATTTTTGGATACTATTCTAGATCTAGATCTTAGCGCTATTTGTTGATTAAGTTATGAAGTTGTGTGCTCATTTTCAGTGTAACCCGGTTAGCTTTTGTGCCATTTATGTTTAGACTTGTCATTAATCATCGAGTGTGTGTCCTCTTGTTTAATGCTTTTTTGTACTATAAATGTACCATAAGCTGTTCAATAAACTTTTTAAACTTGTTAAACTTGGTCAACAATACAGAGAGCTAAACTGTGACAGAATGCTTGCTTACCATTCCTGAACTGGTGGTCCAATAGTCTTCTCCTCAGTTATATCCTCGTCATCTGTTTTTCGGCGCAGGGGCTCGAACTGATACGGCTCGACCGGTGCTGCCATTGTTCTCGATCGAAAACACCGCGACTTCCGCGCTGACGTGACGTTTCCGGTACGGTTTTTTTCTTACAATTTCAGAATAGGTTAAAAGTTGTAAAATTAATTTCGAAATATTATTTTTTAGCAAAAATGATGACTTTTGATCTAAAACTTGATATTGAAAATATAAAAACTGTCGGAAATCACATTTTTTCTAGCACTTTAGTCGCACTTTAAATCGAGACGGTGTAAGAGATGCTATGAAAAGAATAGCAGTAGAAGATCTAAACGAAACTGCAGGCAAAAGTGTTTGTCGAGAAGCAGCTGGATGCTCGACGCATCCCTATAAAGACGTAGACAGTCTCAATTGTATTGTGAAGCGCGGAAGACGACAACTAAGACCGTAGAATGTTTTAATGTTTATAGTAGTTAAATTCAAAAGAATAGAAAGAAATGCATAATCCATCCATCCGTCCATCTACCCATTCAGAAGCCGGTGGTTTTCAATAGGTAGTAAATTTATTTCTGGTATCGACTCCGCCATCCGAACCCCCCGGGCATTTTCTTTGAAGTGCTGAGACAACAGACATCCAATTGTGGCTCCCGTGACCTGCTCCGGGATCCGGTTGGCGAAGAGATTTGTAGGGGGAAGTTGAATTATCATTTAGGTAGACGTTATCAGTTAGGAAGAATGATATGGTACTTTTATTAAACATAACGATGATTATAGAATCACCTATGATGATGAAATGGTGTGGCACTGATTTTCAAAGCTGGTTACAAAACAAAATCGCATACGCGCTAGGGGTTGTGGTACACTTCTTGGTTTCATCAATGGTGATTCACAATGAGAGTATCTGAATGTAAAAGGGGGTATAACTGAATGTAACTTGCCCTACACCTATCCCGAATATAAAAACATTCTTGTCTTTTCTCAGTTTCTTAGGCCATACGTCTCTGTCACGATTGTAGACCAGAAAGTTACCTACCTCTGCATACTCATGAGAAGTTACAGGCACACCCAATAATCAATCAATTTCAGAGGATAACTCTTCTATGCCTTTGTGTTATCCCCTTGCTCTGGTTAAGCACTCAATATCAAAGTTGATTCGGGTACACGAAAAGATATACAAGATATTTTATCCTGAAGTTCGGATCTCTTACGGAACTTATGACAGAAGTAGGTGTGCATATAACATTATCTGTTATTGTGGTCATATTACACGTTAAGAAATTAGATGTAAAACTGAATCTGATCGTAGCTTATAACAACAGCTTGTGCAATATGCCTAATGATACCTTACGCCTACCTCCGCCGTTATAGTCCCCAAGTGATACGAACTTGATATAAAACTCTTTATCATGTTCTCACGATTGGAGCGAACTGGCTTCAACAAACTCAAGTACTCGCCGCCAGATAGGGTATGGAGTTGAGAATAATATGGCAAGTAAAAAATGCTTTATTTGCCTGCGCACTGCGTTTAAGATTACGTCTTTACTTCATAATGTGAAAATCTTTTTGCCACACAGGACTACGTATTGTTGACTGCTGTCACTCAAGTCTTAATATTTGTTGGACATTCGCACTGACCAGTAATGGAGATGAGCATCTGAGCTGAAAAATATATATATAAATTATTTTTATTAGCCCATGACAACGAAAGTTTTATGTGGCTCTTCATTTCACAAACACCCTTGAAAATCCACTTGTGGTCTCAGGCCATTTCCAGAGAAAAAAAGCTTAGCTCACTGGCATGCCTATTTCAGCTCCTGCCGGAGCTGGACTTAATAGCGCGAGTGATCTATTTATCACAAGATTTTTTTCTCTCTCTCTCGGGGGCCCAGTGACTTTAGCTGTGGCCTGTCCAAATGCATTTGCCACTTCCCTGGCCAGTTTAGGTTAAATTAAATTCGTATTATTTCGGGTCAGAGGTTTGAAAAGATAGAGGCTGCCTTAACCCATGTTCTCTTGAAATAGGCTGAGGCCTCTTCTGGCTTTTCATGGGGGTGGGTCAAACGAAGAGACACAGCAAAAAAAAAAAAACAACTGCTTGTTTTAAGCTTTTAAAAGTAACGTAATTTTTTTTTTTAGATCAGATGCTTATTTTTATTACTGGTGAGTGGAAACAGCAAACGAAAATTAGGACTGGAGTGACGGCAGTCGACCGTATATAGAAATATACAGCAAAAAGAGTTGGACGTGTGTAATCTTAAGACGAACATTTTGCCTAAAACCCTACCATTCTGCCCTCTTAGATCACATGGCGGATTAATCAAAGTGATATATTAAAGCAGATCCAATAAGAAGTAAGCGGAGTACCGAGGGTAGAAAAAAAAAAGATGAAAGTCGGCAACAATACCTTGTGGTAGAAGTTAGAAGTAGATAACTCTGCTGTAAACAGTTTAAATTATTATAACAGGAAGAATAAGATACCGAGAATGAAAAACGGAGGAAAAATAGATGAAGAAAGTGGAAACACATTTCTTTGTCTGTGTACATTCTTACATTATGTACAGGTGTCTTGACAGAAAATATGGAAATCTGTGGAGGTCAAAGAATTACTTGTCTTTGTGGATGGTATAATAATGGTTTTAAAAGCTTTTGAAGAGCGGATAACGCACTGCACTGACTTTGTCTGCTTTGGCCTACATTTCCCTCTTATTATACATTTCTGTTTATACATAGGATTAGATGAAACACCATCGTTATCTGCACAAGGTGTGTGGCCATATGCATACTCCTCACGTTACTGCGTTAACCACAGTGAACACTACTAATGTTTTAGGAGTTTCTCGTGGTTACCATAGTGTGTTACCTGAAGTACGGATTATGCATACGACCACGGATATATATTACAGCAACGCCACTCCATTAATATTGGTGTCCCAACGACGGGGCATAATATACTGCTGCGTTTCTTGATAAGTAAATGACTAAATGGCATTCTTGCTTTCCCATTTGGTCTCATCATATGTCACCATTATGTCCTAACCGCTTTCAAGTTTAGTCGTCACAGGTGTTAACAGGTGGCTCGATCATTGAGGTAAAAAATATTTTTTTTCCTTGTCATTGATCCCGCCCAAATTTAGCCAAATTTCAATACTCAAGTGATATGAAAACAGTCACAACGGCATCAACTCATGATCTATATCTTTACTGTTATTTCGCTCTTTCCTAAAGTGGAAAGAAAAACACGAACGATAGAAACAACTGATTTTACATTAATGTTTCAATTATGACTGAACATTATGATATCCATTCATTCATCCATCCATCCACCCACCCATCCATCCATCCATTCGATCGATCTTCCGTCCGTCTGTCCATCCGTCCGTCAATCCGAGCTCCGTCTGTCTGTCTTTTTTTTTCAGACCATCATTGTATCCATCCACTGATGAAACCATCAGATCGACAAGTCCATCCATTTACATTTCGTATTCATATGTTGGTTTTTCTTTGTTCCATCCATTCATCCATTTATCCATCCATTCATCTGGTAGGTTAACAAGCCATACTGCCATCTAGCTCTTTTCAGAGCAATCTGAGTTCATTGGACAATGGCAAATCAAGAGCTGAGCAGGACTTCTGATAAACGAATCGACGGCGACTCGATGAGATATTTTTCATAGAACTGCTTAGAGAATGTGGTCGTAGTACCAAAGAATGAGAGTGTCAATACTGCAACAAGACATGTGACGGACGAAGAGGACATCGACACAACAATACACTTCCCAGGGAATTCCTCGGAAAATGCCTTCTTTAATGCGTTGAAAAGTGGCAGTATCGAAACTGTTTCAAATATACTCGGAGATGGAAAAGCAATAGACAACGTAAAAGAGGCTTTTCGTTTGGCAATGCATCATAAGCAGTTGTCTTCACTGAAATTATTGGTGGAGAAAGTTGACACGGACAGATTATCGCACGACGGTTCTCTCCTGCGTATTGCTGTTGCCCTCGACGCTACAGACATCGTAAAGTATCTACTGAATAATGGCACTGACACCAGCTCTATAAATACTGTTGTGTCTTTAGCCAAGAGTGAGACTGTCAGAGATATTTTAAGGACATTTGGATCACTAGTAACCTACAGAAAATCCCCAGAACCTGCTTCTGCGCATGACTGCAAGTTTATAAGATACCTTTTACACTTAAACACATTCAACGGGAGAGCGCATAAGGTACAGTATCTGCTCCAGAACGGAGATGATGTTTACTATGTAGATGGCCACGACGAAACAGCTCTGACCGTGGGCTGCAGAATGAAACTGGACAGGATTGCAGTCGTAATGATGCTTCTGAAAGCTGGTGCTGACACAAGCATAGAAAACATGGGGAGAGAAACAGCCCCGATGGTTGCTTGTAAAAATCCACAACAAGAAATCAGGGTAAAATTGGTAAGGATACTTTTAGATGCTGGTGCTAAAGTAAATCAACAGAATTGACGTGGTGAAACAGCGCTGCATGAAGCAATCTATGCTGGTTGTGGAGATGTGGTAAATGTGTTGGTTGAGAGAGGCGCACGAATTGACGTGAATGACTGAAGAGGAATATCCCTTCCCATGTTAGCTTGTGGAAAAGACACTATCATTTCACTGTTTTGGGGCAAAGGACTTTATCCGGTGTGCTGGGAGAGAGTCTACCATGCACTTCTTCATATGGATATCAGCAAACAGTTCCTGGGAAAATCTCTATCTCTCATCTTTTCTCCTGTTAGTCTTGTCTTAGCTTTGGGAAGCCGAAAATAGCTGCATATTAGGCAGACAATCTCTTCCTTACCAACTATGATGTTTCTTGTTTGGGAAATGATAAGGAGTACTGGAACAAACTCCATGAGCCTGGGAAGACTCAGAGCACAGAATACCTTGATAGGCAGTTTCCGCGATCCTTCTCTCTAAGGACTCTCAGCTTTGTTGAAGTGTCCATTTTGCTGGGGTTCCACCCTGGGAGAGAAGACAAGGTGAAAGCCACTGGTCTTCCTTGGATACGGCAAGAGATGCTTATGTTCAGGTGCATGGGAACTACCTTAGATTTTGACTAGGATAGATTCAAGATTTATGGTTCTAAACTGGTATTTGTTTCTTTGTTTGAATTAGGATTTCACGGCGCTCTAACATGATTCCGGCTACACTGCGACACAGCGCCTTTATGGTTGTAAAGTTAAGTTACTGGGTAGAATTTTTCCTTTAATTTTGCATTGATAGTGGGCGATAGGCATACTCCTCTGTGATTTGATAATAGTCAAGTGATTTTTACCGTGCGTAACATGCACACATGACTCCTGCTTTTCATCCTTATTTGAGAGGACTAGACGTGGCTGCTATCCTACCCCGAACATCAGACTGTGGCTTCCTTCTGTGAATGCGCCTTCCCAATGTCTGATGTGGATGTTTCAGAGTTAACAAGACCCACTGATAATGTTCAAAAGCTAACCTGAAACACATACTATTTCAATTACTCACTAAACTATGACTGGCTTAATTGCTCCGTGTGTGTGTGTGTGTGTGTGTGTGTGTGTGTGTGTGTGTGTGTGTGTGTGTGTTTTAGGGGAGGGCTGGGATGAGTGTATGAGTGTTTGCGATGGAATTTGCGTGTATATGTACTTTGCATACATATTGTACTGTTTTCAGCCACTGTATGCATATCTGGGAGAACATAATTACATTCAGGCGTGTACAGCCCGTCTAGGGCATTAGACGCTATACAAAGTGTAATCTATTTTTATCGTCATTATTATTACTGTTGTTGGTGGTAGTGATGGTGGTGGCGGTGTTTTGAATGATTCGTGTACTTACTAGATTCCCCTACAATAATGACCAATAACTGTGAACCACTATTAAAATCTTGATTTGACTGATGGTCTTCACAACAAAGCCAAATAAGACCGAGTCAAAAGTCACTAGAGAGCCAGTGCTTTGAAATTCGCATCGCTTACGGATCATAAAGGCTGAGACAGGCATGCACACAAGGCAACTACACTGGTGTTTCGATCATACTGCACATTATAAAAAAAGATTCGATCAGAAACTCATGGATTCTAGTTCCTTCCGTACAAAACGAGTATAGCATCAAGAAATGCCATATCGGCATGCCTAGCTCTGCCAGAACGGTTTGTAAGAGATTTAACTTGGAAATAAACGTTCTCTTTTTTTCTCAATTTCAGTGATAGCCAGGCCTAACCCTCTATACTGTATTCAGATCCCGGTGGTTTAAGATAAGCAACACAGTGTAACACGCATGGGTAATACATGTGTATTAAATTCTTTTATCCGATAATGGCTTTGAAAAGTTTCACACACTGATAATGTTCTGTGTTGATTTTGCAGTTCAGTCTAGCCGAATACTTTTGTTATCACTGCCGGATAAGAGCTTTGTATTAATAGAGAGCTTTTATTTTCAAGTTCGGATCTATAATGGACCGTTTGGGTTTGGGAGGAATGGAGATAGGGGTGGGTGGGGAAAAGAGATCAGCTAATGAAAAAAAAATCAGTGTTTGTTTTACCAAGTAGAAGTAGAAGAAACACAGTGCAGGCGTGCAGCGAAAAAAGAAGAGAGAGGAGTCCGTGTGTGTGTGTGTGTGTGTGTGTGTGTGTGTGTGTGTGTGTGTGTGTGTGTGTGTGTGTGTGTAAAGGGGGGGGGAAGGGCACGGACAGATAATGATAGGGTAGGAGCGGGGACAGGAGTATTGAGCATAGGGATACGGAGCGCAGTGCATGGGTGGGAAAAAGTGCACGTGAGAAAAAGACAAGTAAGTGCAAATGAGAATGGGAACAGATGGTGCTGGTGAGAGTGGGAACAGAGAGTGCAGGTGAGAATAGGAACAGAGAGTGCAGAACAGAGTGGGAATATCGAGAGTGCAGGCAAGTAAGAAAGAGAATGCAGGTGAAAGTGGAAATATAGCGAGTGCAAGTGAGAGTGGGAACAGAGTGCAGGTCAGAGTGGGAATTTAGAGAGAGCAAGTAAGAATGGGATTAGGGAATGCAGATGAGAATGGGAACAAATAGTGCAGGTGATAGTGGGAATATAAATATGTCAGCTCCCCCCCCCCCCCCCCCNCCCCGCCCCCATAATGAAACTGTTGGCCATCACCGTTTGAGTGTACAGCTGTCAATGACACTAGGGAACAGTCCATTCTCCCCCAACATATACTGCACACTGTACAATTCCTGAGGGCCGCAACATAGAACTTATCAATATCGAAACATGGCAGTAAGCCAAAGAGCAAATGCTCAAGAATGACTAGATCAACAACAACAAAAACAAAAACATATAAAGCTTGTAGAGGTCCCATGTTGACCCCAAAATGAGCAGACAGTGCAACATATCAAGAAGTAGTGTAAAGATAGCTCTGAAGTTCTTCATGTAACATCACAACCTTAATACAACCTTGATAAGGATACAACAACTTTAAACTGCCTGACCCAAAGGCCGAACCCACAAACCTCAAAAATGAAATTAGAATTATTGCAGACTCCTATCAGGAATACTGACGGTTTTTGGCACCTATTAGAAAGGCAAATCAAAAATTCTGTACAACCATTGGGTGCGTTTTAGGTTAGTTGATGCCAGCCACGAGGAGGAAGGACTTTGTAAGAAACGTGACATATTTGGTGAAGACCGGAAGACAAAGCTCCGCAACATGACAGCAACCATCTACAGCTCCAAGTTTATTTTTTTTTAGTGAATGATCTTATCATCGGCCTTGTGTCGGAGGAGAATGTGGCAAGAATCGACGGTGGTATGTTTGCTAATGAATGAAGCAGAGATTTAAGTATATCAAATACCACACTTTTTTCTTGCTCTTCCGCATTAGTCACAGCCATTTTGGACTTCCTAGAGACTGGTTCTTCCTCCCTTGTCTAAAGACCGCTCACAGAATAAAAGGACGGCCCCTTTCGTGAAGCCACAGAAACCAAACAAACGCAGTGCATCACTTCTATAAAAGTTAAAAACTGGCGTGTCATTTGTGTCGGTGTGACTGCCTCCCAAAAAAACGTAGGAGATTTGAAGATAATCACTTTACTCTCGAACGGAGAGGATTGAAGCAAAATTTTGATCAGTCTACTTAATACAGCTTTCAAACTTATGCCCCTACAGGACTGAAAAAGTTACACTTGAGGATCTTAGAAAGGTGTGCATCACGAACGAAAACAGTACCTTGCATGTCCACAAGAAAAAAAAAGGACCATCCCATTTTTCCTAGTGTATAGCTATTTAAGCTGGGTTGTGATATTTGATTAACACAGAGGATTGGAACATAATACCTTGGGCTCTACCCTGAAACATCTATGGGGGTTATCGGGGTGCATGAAGGTCGGGGTCATAAGTTTAAAACTGTATTGTGATAAGGAGCATTCCCCCTCCCCCCTTCTTTTCGTCTTGAGATTTTAGTACCTAATCCCATAATAAAGCGGCCATTATACTTTATGATATCCTCGCTCAGGGGACGCAACTCCCACTGGAGGAAGTCACACAGTTGTCATTCTTCAATGAGCAGCTGTGTTTGACTGGTAACAGAAAAGAGATTAACAGTGGCAAACGGACAGAGACGAACAAACGAGAAAGCGCGTCGTACATGCACGTTAATGCTTCTCTTTGTTTTGTTCCTTCAAGACAAACTTGACAGGACTTTTTTTTGGCGGCGGCGGGCTGGGGGAGGGGGGAGGGGTTAGCTTCAGCCAGTTAAAAAAGACTTGCATCTGCCTCTTATGCAACTTCTTTTACAAAGCCATACATTGCTACATCTCTAAGACACATCATACATATAAATACACCGTATGGCAAAAATGAAATACAATACTATGGCATTATTTGTCGCATCGGTGCAGTCCCCTGGCCCCCCATCTCCAAGGCCAGATTATTATTTACACTAAAGTGGAGTGGGGATTGGGAGTTTGGTATATTTCCTAGGGATACTACAGCGTAAAACTGCCCGACCCAAAAGCCGAACCCACAAACCTCAAAGGAGAAATTAGAAAAATTATTATTGCAGGCTCCTATCAGGAATACTGAAGGGTTTTGGCACCTATTAGAAGGGCAAATCACTTATTCTGTACAACCCAATTCATCCGCTAATATATAAAATCCCCCTTTTTGGGGGGGCCCTGCCAGCCAGTGTCAGAGTGTAGAAATGTGTAATAATGACCTCGGATCTAATAAAGCATCCAGTTTTAAAGTTTCAGGTACAATTTGAGCCTTCTAGATAAAACAATAAACTGTGTAGGCCTATGACGTATTCGCACACGGTCAAAACCAGCCAGATGAAAAAATTGGGGACCAAATCAGAATTCGAGGTGACATTTTTCGAAAGACATTTTGTGAAAAATTTTGGGCACTGACCCCCCTTTTTCTTCCCGTTTAAAGATCGGGCAAATGAAGTACTTTAACCCCCACGGAAGAAATTTCCCGAAATCACTGTGGTATACGTAGAATAACACAAAATGTTAATAGGGCCAAAAGAAGAAAAAACAATGGGTGTCAAAGACCTGAAGGTCTTTGACACCTATTGTTTTTTCTTCTTTTGGCCCTATTAACATTTTGCGTTATTCTAAATATACCACTGTGATTTGGGGAAATTTCTTCCATGGAGGTTAAAGTACTTCTTTTGCCCGATCTTTTAACGGGAAGAAAAAGGGGGGTCAACGCCCAAAATTTTTCACAAATGTCTTTTGAAAAAGATCACCTCAAATTCTGATTTGGTCCCCAAATTTCCATTTGGCTGGTTTTGACCGCGTGCGAATACATAGGTCTACAC
>JAWQUT010000807.1:135832-164922 GCA_033807755.1 Ellobium chinense
GTTTTTTCTTCTTTTGGCCCTATTAACATTTTGCGTTATTCTAAATATACCACTGTGATTTGGGGAAATTTCTTCCATGGAGGTTAAAGTACTTCTTTTGCCCGATCTTTTAACGGGAAGAAAAAGGGGGGTCAACGCCCAAAATTTTTCACAAATGTCTTTTGAAAAAGATCACCTCAAATTCTGATTTGGTCCCCAAATTTTCATTTGGCTGGTTTTGACCGCGTGCGAATACATAGGTCTACACATTTTATTTTTTTATCTAGAAGGCTCAAATTGTACCTGAAACTTTAAAATTGGATGCTTTATTTAGATCACAGGTCATTTTACACATTTCTACACCCTAACACTGGCTGGCAGGGCCCCAAAAAAGGGGGATTTTATAGATTAGCGGATTAATTGGGTTGTACACTATGAGTGATTTGCCCTTCTAATAGGTGTCACAAACCTGAACATCTGAGGGACCATAACTATGGAAATAGTTCTGGCCTCTTTCGTAATATTAAGAGTGCTTTCCCCTTGAACGAAAATTGCCGTTTGCATCCCTCATGGCGCCACGCCTGGTGAGATGCTTTCCTAGAGGCCAGACTATTTGATGAGGATGGAAGAGGTGGAAGTGGGGAGGGGGAGAAGCAACAGTGGATATTGGTTAGATGTCTTTGCACGTATTCGAGTGTCGTGACTTGTGGAGAAAGGAAGAGGTTATCACATCACATGTGCTAAATTAGTTTTTTTATTCCCGACTGTCTCGTTCGGAATTTAACTGGTGAGTTTGGGACGGAGGTAGATCGACAATTTAATAAAGCTAAAATAGGTGTATTTTTCCCAATATTCGTCGGATCAGACAGTTCTTCAAGGTTTTAATCTGAATACCATAAACTCCGTATTGGATTACATGTCTTTCTATACACACACACGCCGACTCCTTCCACAACCCCTAACTATCGACAACACACTATACACAACAACAATACAACTGAGTAAGACATGTGCTTTTGTCCAAGAGGCAATGGGCTCTCAAGAACATATTGCTCACAGCTGAAGGGACTTTATCATCATCATCTATACACACACACACACACACACACACACACATCACACACACACACACACACACACACACACACACACACACCACACACACACAGGCTCTTACACATACATAAAGGAATATGCCTTGTTCTGAGAAAGACGATTTGAACTCTGTGTGTGTGTGTGTGTGTATGTGTGTGTGTGTGTGTGTGTGTGTGTGTGTGTGTGTGTGTGTGTGTGTGTGTGTGATCGAACGACAAAGCTCACATTTTGCCCAGTATCTGCAGAAGGAGAATGTGAACCAATTCGGAGTTTACAGTATCCAGAATAAAAGTGTGTAGCACTGTTTGATGAATACTGGAGGAAATACATCTATTTGATCTTGATTTGGTTGTTGATTACCTCTGTCTCATTCTGACCACTTAAAAACAGAATGAGATTGTCGGAAGAAAAACTAATTCTGCGGATTTGGTGTGATAATCTTTTCCTTTTCCCATTACAACACGACGCTGGAACACGTGCAAAGACATCTAACCAATATCCCCTGTTATCTTTCCTTCCACCCACTCCCAACCCCTTCCATATTCATCAAATAGTTTAGATCTCAGGAAAGCATCACAACAGGAAAGGCCCCATGAGAGATGCAAGCGGCAAGTTTTATACCAGTTCCACATCGATATTAAGCTTATTCTTGTCGGTCTTACGGGCCCATACTAAATAGCCATATATTGCTTATCTGTTATGATCATCAGAGGGGGATTTGAGCATGCACAGCTATAAAGAAACAGTACACAGCTAAATAGAAACTGCACAGATATATAGAAACAGCGCACAGCTATATAGGAACAGCGCACAGCTGTATAGAAACAGGGCACAGCTATATAAAAACAGCGCACATCTTCATGGAAACAGCGCACAATTATACATAGAAGTAGCGCACAGCTAGTCTATATAAAACCAGCATGCAGCTGTGTGAATGCGGCGCACAGCTGTACAGAAACAGTGCACAGTTATATAGAACCAGTGCACAGCTTTGTAGAAACAGTGCACAGACACCTATAGTAACATCGCCGTGTTAATCAGAACGTTAATATCAAAACAGCAAATTACACATAAATGCTTTTAAGCATGCCAGTTCTGTCAGCCAGAATTTTCAATGTCTACCATCCAGCAATAGATGAGCAAGACAGGAGTGCAGAAAGACAGAAAGAACGGGAAGGATCTGGTTGAATGCTCACTTTCATTGTTAAACCTGTTGCTACAGCAGAGTTTTTTCGAATCATGGCCGTCTTATCATATAAAAAGGGGCCCCCGACACCTTTCTCCTATCCAGTATCCCGGAACCCTGAATCCGCTACGATGCTCATCATACATTCATACGGATACGATACTTATGCCTGAAAAGCTGGTACCGTCTTCTCGATCTTAAACACAACACTGTTTGTTGTTTTTTTTGCCTTAATCTTTCATGTTAGTTTTTGTAATTATAACTCGATGATTTTCAGAATACCTAAAATAAATTCTAAACCAATGAACAAAGACTGTCTTGAAGTTGTTTGCAAACTGCAACAAGAATTCAAAGTTGTAAGAGATAAAATTATAAAAAGAAAAAAAAATCAAAGACGCTCCCGCAGGAATCAAAACTTCTAGTGTGGTTTTCCCGCATGGCCATCCCCGCTAAAGATACAATGAAACTAGGGTGCGCAGCGAGCCAAAGGGAGGGAATTGAATGATCAAACAAAGTCAAGGGAGTGAATGAAAGACGAGTCAACAGTGATGTTTAAACTTCTTGTAAACATTCAGCCAATGCAAAGTTTGTTGACGAAATTGTTAACACAAACTTGTTGACGAAGCTTTGGCGTGTTCAAGAAGACTTTCTCTGACAGAGGCAAAAGTTGCAAAAAGGGAGTATTCTTGTTACCCTCGATCGTAAACTTGTCCACCACCTTTTGAAAAAAAAAATCTCATGGGAATGGCTGCAGCGAGTACTTTACACATTTTGTATGGCTTGTGATAAGTTAACAATGAAAAAAAAATGCAAATAAAGGTGTGGGTCAGTTCTTCTCTTACTATTTATCGTTCACTCCCCCTTCTCTCTCCCTTCCTTCCTCTTTCTTTTCCTCCCTTCCTTATTCATAATAGTCAATCAGTCACTCACTCATTCACTTACTAATTTTCAGTGCACCGACCGACCGACTCACTCACTCACTCAGCTTATCCTACAATATGCCTGCAACAGACAAAAAGTTGACAACACAAAATGTGTCATCAACAATGTCACGAATAATTTTCTGGGTCAGGTCAGCGGTCAAAAGGCTGTAACAGATTAAGCCCTAGACCGCTACTAAATTCATCGGGGCTACATTTATTCGGTCTCTGGAGCGTCGTAATCCATACCAAAGAATACGTTTTTGGTTGGTGCGTGCTAGTCACAGTAAGGAAGAGATTGTAACACAAATTTACCTTCCTTCCCTGTGCTAATTAATCAGAGCACAGTTTTACTGTGTTCTATTCTGCGGTAGACAAGTTCAGAAAGTGCGGAAAAATGCATGGCCCCAAGATGCCCTTCTTCTTTTATACCACTGGACTAAAACAACGCGAAGTTGGCAGCCCTGGCTATGATTACACAAGTAATAGAGGCAAATAATAAATCTGAGCAGGGGAGGGAGGTGAAGAGAGTCAGAGACAGAGGGTATGAACGCAGCTTTGACATTTGAAGTAGCTAAGGCAAGGGGGTTTATAACTGGACACCGAAACGAACAGACACTATATTGCTGTTTCCTCAGCTGCACAAAACAGAAGAGCATGAGACTTTTTCCAAAGATGAAATGCAGCATACCAAACAACATCATTAGAATAGTACAATTTCACTTGACTTCCATGCTTACACTCACATGCTCACAAACATCCCTGGCCTACCTTTACCATCATCAACTCCATTGTGAATATCACACACACAAATAATCCAGAGTCTGTGATTAGTTCAGTCCAACCGTTTTTGTTTTTTTTTCTGTTGTCATCAAAACCGTTCATTTAGTTTTCTTTCAACACAAACAATTAAAGATAGCAACTTCACCACGTGATTTTGAAACATCACAATGCATCAATTATCTTCTATGAAGAACTGATCAACTGTGTGGAAAATAAGCGGGCAATCTCTCTACCACTGCCTAACGTACCACAATGACTTTCTAATGCTGCCAGGATTGCATTTAAAATTGCAATCATATTAATATTACATGTATTATAATTATGTTTTTTTTATTATTATAATTGTCATTATTTTCAGCTATATCATTATGTTGCCGTAGATACCGCATTACAGTCTATTATTTCGTGCACGCAATAGTTATTTGCTAAATTCTGAAAAGGATGGAATATTAATAAGCCTAATATCACTAAGTTATTGACTTTACATTAGTCATACACAGATTTAGCACAAACTGCAAATTTCTTGAGTGTGAAGCTTAACTTAGAAAACATATCTTGCATCATTCATGAAGTAGACTAGATATTTATTAATAAGTGGAAAATAGTCTAAACGATCTAGGCTACAAGCAGCAGGTATTAGCTATCATGCTGAAAATGTAAGAGAATGTTAGATAGAATGTTCCTAGCAATTACATTTGCAAAGATTAATTTATCACCACGGTGAAATGTAATGTTCTGCTACTCCTCATTAAAACTATAATATTCAAATATAACATTTAATGTAAACAATGCACTCTGAATGCCCATTCTTACCATGCTTTCAGTTTCAACATCATAGCATAACCGGACCCAATATTTGCTTCATCTAAGTAACAGTGCCTTTTAAATCTTTTGTTGGTGATATTGTGGATGGTGCTGAATGAATAGATATGTGTTAATCTAGATCTAGTCACTATTTTCAACATTCTGTATCTGATTTCTGAATCTGACGCGAGTCTACTACCTGAGCCTATTGAAAAACAACAACAAAAAAAGAGCCAGTAATCAGTTTCAAACGAGAGAGGCTCCTAGCCTTACCTGCTCACTGCCCTTTTCTTGTATCAATCCCCAGCGTATTGTATGTCTCTACGTCGAAATCTTATAGACTATACGCCAGTAGCATATCCCTATTTTACAATGTATTTTCATATCTCTTGCAAAACATACATAGACTAGATTTAGATTATCTATGCCGTTCTCTTTCGAGAATCTAACACCCATCTGTCTCTAACAGTGTAGACGTTATAATGTCCTGAGGTGAGCCTAAAGTGACTGTACCAGTCATCGGCATATTTTAACGTCTCTTTTTAATCTTCGGCAAACAGAGTAAGACATGAATATCTTTAGCCTATATTTTATAATAGTATTAATCCTTACTCCTAAAACTGTGAGGTTACTGCCATTCTTTCTCACGGATATTATTTTTTAATAAAATCGTTTTTGAACAGCAATGCGATGTGGGTCATTTTGGGGCCAAACGCTACCAGTCATCGCAGGAATTGCATTGTGATTATTAGTATATACATCATAAAATGCAATAAAAATTAGGCACACTTGCCAGTTTTTGCTTCACTGTGTTTATTATTTGCAGCGTTATGCTCAGGTAAGTACTACCAATCGAGGGCCGATGCGCACGCGCCGCCATTATGATGAGAACGGAAGATATATCCGGGCGGTCAAGGAACAAATATACCAGGGACCTTTCATTATAATTTTCAACCATGATTATTTACAACTTGTTAGGACATCTTTTGCCTTGTCAAAAACAACAACAAAAAACAAAACAAAACAAAAAATCATTCAAGAACAAAATTAACATAAAACAGCTGCTGAAAACTCACCTGAGAATAAAAGTCCATGTTGAACTGTTGAATTGTTGTGTGCAAGAAAGGGGTGGCCCAGGAACAGCAAAGGTGGAAGCTGAGGTTGGTGGGTATATGAACTTGGAGAGATACTGGTTCCGAAATTGTGGAATTTACTGTTATGTGGCCGCTAACATTAATGTTGATTTGATAGGCTTGTCGAATTTCTTTCGGGACAATTACTTTTTCTTTAGATTATTTTGAGTTCCGCCCAAGGCCAGCCTCATCCGTGTTGAACACTCTTGAAGGGTCTGAATCAATGGACATCAAGGCATTCTTTAACAACTCAAAGTAGACATCCACTTGATCCTGTTGTAGAGACGCCCTACTGGTGTCGAGCGGATGGGGTGTTCGTCGGGACAGTCTGGGATGTCTTTCCATGAACTGTCTTAGCCATTTATCTGAAGGGCCTTTTTCTGAGTTCATTGAAGTGGTAGCCTTTATCACTTCCTTTGCAAATATCTCCAGCATTGCTCTCGTCAATGGAAAACCTCGGCTGGCATATACTCGATGTATGAGATCAACGCCTCCTCAGCCTCAGCATTTAGCGCTGGAGGGGGGCCAAACGTGGTATCATATCTTTTATATTTTCCATGAGCATGGTCACTCAAAGTTGATTTAGGAATGCCATATTTCTTAAAGGTAGCATATACTGAGGCACCTTTCTCCACCTCTGAAACAGCTGCCTTCATTAGGTGTGGATATGTGTTTGCCTCGAAGGCGTCTGCATTTTCGCCTGGTTGAAGGGAAGAAGGGCAATCCCAAAACTTTGGTTAGGGAGCCTTTATAATCATACAGGCATAAAATAGATCATGTTATAATACATGAATTTGAATTTTAAGAACATTGTGAAGGATTTCAATCCCACAAACCCTTACTGATCTCGCAAATAATGCAAAAAAAAAAATTTTTTTTTTTTTAAGGCAGCGAATGCCATGGATTGCGGGGAAAATGCATGTTTCTAGAAGCCCCTTGGCTCAAATCAACGTATTTTCATAATGCAATAAATATCTCCCCCAAAAAACCAGTGACAACTCCCTTGCGATATATTGTTATGGTAAATAGACGTCTACGGTGCTCACAAAGGAAGTGTCACATGAAACAGACACTCCCCCGATCGCCGAACATTGGTCTGGTAGGAGGGTACGGGTAAAAAAAAAAATTTTTTCAATGCAGTAATCTAATATTCAAGCTAAAGTTTTGGTACTTACCACAGATTACTTATTTTTCTACCCTTTGTATGAAACTTACCGGCAAATAGAGTCAACGCAAATGAAAAAATTGAAATGCCCTAGATAGAAATTTAATCACATTATTCTAATACAGCTATTTGAGCCATGATAAAAGCTTTTTTAAATTTTCAAAATCCATTGAAAAATTAAAAAAAAGTTATGGCAGTTTAAAGGTCCCTAAAATGATACCAATTCGTTAACAAAGACAAAGAGCAAAAAAAAAACTGGAAGAAGTGTCCGCAAAAAATCTAATAATTTACACCAAATGTACCATTATTTAATTAAAACACAGGCTATTACATCCAAACTTTCCATTCTTATAGAAAAAGTGACACAGAATTCAGTGGTGGCATCAGATTTGTGATATACTTAATTCTTAATGAGTTATAAGCATAAATTTGCATAAATTAGCATTGAAAACGACAACAATCGCCAGTAAAAGGTGAAATAGACCGAGTAAATATTGATACTTGCACATGGAACTTGGCAATGTTATGTGTTTTTGACAGTGTACTTCAGAAAATGTACCATATTGATGAAGCCATGATCTGCCCCCAGCTTGTGGTGTCACTGTAAAGTCGACCGCCAGGATGCATCGCCTTGAACAGTTTAAATGTCCTGGCCGTTGGGCCATTTGCACACCCCCAAGCCTTTGCCCAGTTCCGCAAAGCTGACAACAAATGATAAAATTCTAGCGATTACATGTACCTATGAATCCACAACAATAACAAAGCTTCAAAAGACCTTAGACTAGTCTACTTTAAAGGGAACTCGGCATGCCGTGTAAACAATATAAAGTTCGCGGGAGAATGTTTATATCTCTCAACTGAATTTAAATGCCTTCTTTAATTCATGGAAAAATACAGTATACTTATAAATTAATTTCCACATTCTTAAAGACTGGAAATAATTAAATGTTTTTAGTATCAAACCTACCTTCCCCGCTCGCAGAAAGAAGGCACAAACAATATATAGAATAACCCACAGCGCCATACTTTTACTAAGCCAATGAAAATAAAGCCTGCGATCACGTGCGACCTTAGTGCGCGGTTACAGCTAAGTTCACTAGGCCTAGCGGGGTCAATTCCCATGCTGCCGAGTTGCCTGAAGTGGCGTAATCCGACAGGGAGTGGTAGCACAAAAAAATTTACTACATGCTGAATACGAAACTGAATGCAATGAAACTTACATATAAAAGAGAAGAAATGTTTATCTACAAGCCGATGTTTGAAGCCGGTTTCTCCTCTGTATAGTTTTCCATGCACGAATACACAACGTTTACAACGAGATTACTCGGATTTCACACATCCCTTTACACTGCTTTAAAATTCGCAGTAAAGAGCAGCCGTTTATCTCATTGGACGCCAAATTTCATTTCAGTCGGCGCAAAAATGACGCGGTAGCCGAATTTAGGAATAGGAAACCCCTCCGAGAGTCCCGAAAATTGTCTAGCCGCCGCGCGAGCTATTTGCATTGCTTAGGCTGTCACTAATCGGTAGTTGTAAAGATATTTTCAACTTTTCCAGAACGCAATGATTGGCAACGTCCTAGAAGTCTAGCTGTCGCTAGAATATACAGTCGTCTGCAAACAAACAAAAGTCCCCGTCTGCTGCCGGGAACATGATGTGATCACACAAATATGGTGGATGGAGTGAGTTTTCTAACAGCTGAGCGAAAGTTTTGCTGTTCAGAAGCCACAACTCTATAGTACGCCGATGACTGGTCTACGCCGATGACTGGTCTACGCCGATGACTGGTACAGTCATTCTAGATTTACAAGGTCCAGATCGTACACGTTTCCAGTAAGTTCTTGTTTCGAAAAATTGGCCTCGCCCTGAGCTGTTATTACAAAACTGTATAGGCCTGCGCTAATCTAGAGGTTGTTTCTTTTCTAATCCAGGTCTAGTCTACCAAATTAAGATTTAAAATAAAGGCATGATTAGTCGAGTCTAGTCTAGGCCTAGTCTAGTTTACGCATTCATTGATCAGAGCGATAAAAATTCTATCTTGTTGTGGGATTTTAACTGCATCTGTGTCAAGCTAACCTAGATGGTAACTGATCTAGATCTAGACCTAGATCTAGTCTAGATCAAGACTGGTCTAGTCTAGATCCTCTTCGCTTTCCATAGCAAAACGTATCGATATTCTAATTATCCTCCGTCGCCATGTTTTCGTCCAATTTTTGATTTCGTCCGTTTCCTTACCGATCCGTTTTTAAAATTATGACGTCATTCCGGTGGTCAGTTCTGCTCTTATTACGGTGTTGCTGAGTATCTCGCTCAGTGCTCCAGAATTTATTTGGCGAGTTTTGAAGCTGTTAGAGGTGAGTTTTTACTTGTAAATATTAAGAATCTGTAAAAAGGATGCAGTTTCTTATTACTTTTTATGTAAGAACTTTGAAAACGTGTGTAAATTAATTGCAAGCAGGTCTACGATGGGTAGGTATGTTGTCTGCTTGAGTAAGGTCACATTCTGCTGCATATAGCTAACCGGGGATGCCCACAAAAAAATGTCTATGAAACACCAAAATGTCACTTTCTTTTTTTTTCTGTCACTGTGACAAAAGACAATTTCTAGTGCAAGGGCGAATTTGCTGTCTCAAGGTCTAAAAAAGTCCTTTATATTTTTTTCTTAACATCCCTCAGATTTTGTTCCCATAATAATTTGTTGTATTTATTGGTTTTAACGATGGCCCAAGGATACAGACAGTATCATATGGATGCCCTACATGATGCCTACATGGCAGTGACAGAAGATGGAATGAAAATCAAGGCTGCTGCCCGGAGATTTGGTGTACCCGCCCAAACACTTCATGACAGGGTCAGTGGGAAGGTACACATTGATGTCATGAAATCTGGCCCAGCACCCATGTTCAGCCAGGAGCAAGAGGAGAGACTCGTCAGCCACATCCAATACATGGCTGAGAGTGGATATGGCTACTCCAAAGCTGAGGTGAGGAACCTGGCCTCAGACTATGCACACACCCTCAGCCTGAGATCTGCAGACCAGATCCTCTCCAGCGACTGGTTTTCATGTTTCATGAACAGATGGCCTCTGCTGAAGCTCTCAAAGGCTCGAGCCATGGAGGTCTTACCGGGCCAAGGCAAGCAACCTCAGCAATATTGAGAGACATTTTGATGAACTCAAAAAATGCTTAGAGGACAATAATTTGCTGGACAAGCCCCATAGCATCTTCAACATTGATGAAAAGGGCCTCACAGTCCACTACAACCCTCCCAAACTTGTGGTAAAGAGAGGGAAACCTATGATTGGAGTAACTCCACCAAGGTACGGTAATAGTCATTGTGGTAACTGATATGACTGTTCAGTGTCATGTCATTTAAATTATGAAAAGGAATATGATGGTTTCAGGTGCCCTCTAAGTGTGCACGAATTTGCAGGTTCAAGCAGGAGCCTTACAGTCATGAAAGAGCTTGAAGGGTTTGCATATTATATGTACGGGTGCAATTTTTTTTAAATTCTAAAGGCAAGTGTTACACAACTGTCTTTCAGACTAGTGATGCCTACTGGGATTCCAGATTATTAATGACTTTGTGGGTGCTAATTCCTATATCAGTATGTTTTCCCCATTAGTCTTAAATTGTGGGTGTGCAGTAAGTTTTGTTTCTTTCCCCTGAAACACAAATTATACCTTGTGGACATATAAAACTTTGTTTTTTCTTTCCAGAAATGCCACAACAACCTTAATTGGCTGTGGAAGTGCTCTCGGCATGCAGATCCCTCCTTTCTTTGTCTTCAATGGGACAAGGTTCCACGCTGCCTACATCGAAAATGCAATCCCAGGTGCGGCTGGTACAGTGTCACCCACTGGCTGGTCCAATGCAGTGATCTTCAGTACCTATTTGAAGGAGCACTTCTTAAAGTTCATCCCCAGACCTGATCCTAGGTCCCCTATCTTGGTGCTGTACGACGGCCATAAAACTTATGTCACCATTGACATCACTGAGTGGGCAAGGGAGAACAACATAATTCTCTTTGTGCTACCAACACACACAAGCCATTTCCTCCAACCACTCGACCTGGCTTGTTTCGGAGCTTTGGAAAAAGTCTTTACAACCCTGAAACACGGATACATCAGGACCCACCCTGCAGCCTCCATGGCCAACACAGAAATCAGCGAGTTTGGCAGCATTGCTTACCAAGAATGACTAAAGCCTCAGAACCTTACAACAGGGTTTAGGAAGGCTGGCATATTTCCCTTCTCTGGTCTGGATGCTATTGATCCTGCTATTTTTGTCCTGGGGGAAGTGTATCAGAAACCCACTCAGGAAAAGCATCCAAATGAGGCAAATGATCCTGAGGATATTTTTACAGCACGGGAACAGCGCTCAGCTGAAGCACAACAACAGGAAACAAAGAAAAGGAGGATATTAGGCAGCATTGTGGGAGGGAAGAATATCACAGATGACCTGGTGGCCCAAAAGGTGAAAGAGCTTATTAACGCAACCAATTCAGCAAAGATCGCAGCAACAACCAAGCAAACCAGAGCTGTGGCAGGACCTTCTGCAATGGATTCTCAGACTGTGTGTTGTGTGTGCAGGGACGAATTCCCGGCCCATGCCGACAGTTCAGTTACTGACTTCGCTTGGGGCGGGTGTGATTTTTGCACACACTGGGTGCACTTATCGTGGTGCGTTGAACAAGATTGTATAGCAAACACCACACACATATGCCCATGCCACATGAATGATGATGAGTGAATAAGCACCATTGAGGTAGTGATTTTTTTTTTGTGCTTGCTTGTTTGTGTAGTCTGTCTGTGTGTGTGTGTGTGTGTGTGTGTGTGTGTATGAGTGTGTGTGTGCGAGTGTGAGTGTATGTGTGTGTATGTGCGCGGGTTTGTGTGTGTGTGTGTGCGCGCGCGTGTGTGTGTGTGTGTGTGTGTGTGTGTGTGTGTGTGTTTGTGTGTGTGTGTGTTTGTGTATGTGTGAGTGCGTGAGAGATTTACTATGTCCCCCCTACATTCTGGCTTTTTTCTGTATTCATTAAAACGATGAATTTCTTCATTAAATGTAACTTGAATCCTGGAATATTTCTGTGTTAATCTGAGTCTGAGTGAATGGGTCTGATTATTTATCTTTGTGTGGTAAATACAAGTGGGATTAGACTATTCCATTATTGACAACTAAACTTTGTTGCTAGTCTAGATTAAAGATCTAATGCAAACAACATAAAACAAAACAAGTTTAAGGGGACCTTACCTCTTCACCTGTGAGAAAACAACCTTTGAACACAACACACCACTTTTCTCTTTATCTCTCTCTGAATTCTCTAGTCTAGATCTAATTAGATCCTTGAAATAACGAAACACATCCACATCTCTTCACCAACAGTGCTCAACTGGAGCACCATACTTTGACTTTTTAGGTTTCCTCTCTGACATGCGCAATGGACGAAAAATGGGTCGGGAGAAGTGGAACAGCCGACACCGACATTGTGCCCAAAAACGGGGCAGAAACACAAACCAGACCCCTCAAATCGGGTTGTTATGCTGTAAGTTTCAGTGAGGAGATGATATCACATTAACTTTAACCGCTTGGGAGGTTATAGCAGCCTGTTAATGGAAGTGAGTGGTTAGTTTTGTCTTACGTGGACGTAAACCGGGTTAGCCGGGATATAGTCTAGTCTAGAAGGGCTGGTCTAGACCTAGACTAGTCTATCTCGGAAGACGCGGCTTTCCGCGTAGACTAGACTAGTCTAGACGTCTAGATCTACCTACCAAAGCAACACCTCAACACATATTCTTAGTCTATGTATAAAACACCTAAATCAATGCACAGCACACTATCACACAGGTGACACAAGGTCTAATTGCCATGTTAAATAATAATGCATGCACAAGCCGTTCCTTTTCAAATCGGAAATTTGGAATGACATTGTCGTCTGCCAGTTAGAGGTGGGCCTTCACAGATATCGATAATGAGTACTTTAGATACTTGGCTTCAGTCGTGAATACGATATTTGTCATTTCCTTAATAGATAACGGCGGGTATTAAAGACAAATTATTAAAGTGTGTTTTGTTGTTGTTGTGTGTTCTTTCTCTCTCTCTCTAATAGACTACTTAAAGTATTGTTTTAAAATGGTGAAGCTGCTAGGTTTGGGAAGGAAAACAAAATGACAAATCCACTTCAGAGCGACTGACGCTCAAATACTTCTTTAAGTTCTGGACAATCAGATACCTCAGAGCATCTATTTTCAAAGGTAGGGAACCGATGTCACAGAGAAGATATTGCGGGCTAGATCCGCTTAATAACAATTTGTAAAATTTGCTGTCTCAGTTTATTACCCTCTAATCGCCTCATGTTATGATAGAAAAAGTAATGATGATTGTTAAAAGTGTAATCTTATCTACTTTTTTAATCACTTTTTAACTAAAGTTCATTTTTTTTACGTATTCATTGAAAGTCAATTAAACTTTTGTTCCTTGTTTTAAACAAAACAAAAAAAAAAACGTCAAAAAAATATAGCATTACAGCCTGCATGACACGAGTTTAAAACATCATATCATAGTATCGATATCAAGTATCCACGATATTCAAGCCGTTAGTACTCATCTTAATAGATGTTTGAAAATATCTGAGGCTCATCGCTGCCAGTCATAAAGCTGGATCATGAAGTTTTCGTTAGGCCTAGTGTATTCCTTAATGCGAATCCGGAATCGAGTCCACCGAATCCCTTTGCCCTGGGTTAAGCCTAAACTTGATCTGGATTTGAAACACTTACGTTCACTGGACACAAAAACAAGTACTGATTTTAAAACTTCTATTTACAAGATATCCCTGGGTAATTTTAACTGCAGGATCCTGTCCGACTGTGCAGTAGGGGAAAATCATTCTACTAAGTTGTTGGGAAAATTCGTGAAATGTAAAGAGACGTTATCCTCGCTGTAGGAGATAAGCACATGACAACTGACACTGAAATTTAAATCTATAGATTTAAAACTGTTTTTTTATAAAGCCTGTTATACAGCCGTGAACAGTAATGTGAAAAGAAATCAGTGAGTCTATTTTTATTTTCTATACGTCTACAAGAAGTATGATCTGGGACCATCTTAAGAAAAAGATGACCTGGTCAGGCCCATATATTACAAAGGAACTGAAACATCTAAAACGTCAAAACACCTGAACACGAAATGTACCCTTCCCCACACCGCATCCACGGATTCAAACCCGGAATCGAATACATCGAACCCTTGCTCTTAATTTGAATCTTGTAGGAAATTAAGTCTGCCCAACTCTAATTGCCGTCAGCCTGGTTGCCAGACTTTTTTCGATCCGGAGCTACATAGCACATGAAAAAAAAAGCATTTTTTTTTTTTTTAAAGTCAAACTACGTCCGAAAAAAAGGCCAATTGGGATCGGGATTTGACATAATAGGCCTACAAGAAAGTTACTTCGAACTAAGTATTGGACGGGAATGTAGTGTCCATATCATCTATGACTCTGAGATTACCAACATGTCATAGACTATATTCGTCTAGTACAGTTTGATTAATCTTCAGTATTTTCTAAAATATTCAAACATCACCTCCATCCTATTCCGCCCATGAGCCACATTGGCAATAGGATTTTGTCAATGTTAGCAAGTCTCCTTTGCCGATAATCTGAGAGCCTATACGCTGTGTCACAGATTCAACGCTCCCATATCCTTAGTGCATAGCATCCAAATTTCCCGGGGTTTTTTTCCCCTTTCGGCGACAAGAGATTAGACGTCAAGACCAAATCAGGGTTGCCAGATTGGGCTTTTTTGGGGAACTAAATATCAAACCGCTAACTTTTTTAAAGCCACTGACTCCCATCAAAGATAAAAAATAGGCTATAAATGCAAGATCGACAAAATTAAAAAACAAAACAAAAATTATTCTCTTTATGCTCCTGATATATAGGCCTAGAGTATTCCCACGACATGAGTAGGTGGGAGTAACGTGCCCTTGGCCAAATTTGCGCTGAGGAGTTCCGGTCTAGCCAGACCGCTCATTTTGCCTTGCACTGAGTCGTAAATATGGTTAGGGGAAAGCAGTATTGCGTTTGCTGCTTAAATCATGCTGGCAAGTTCATAGATGGGACAACGGTTTCCATGCACAGAATTTATGCAGACCAAAATCTTGCGAAGATATGGATCCAGCGGCTGAAACTTATGAGGCAAGACTTACGAAAGATTTCCCGTAAGTATCCTCGAAGTGCCGGTAACCGCCATCTTATAATTTACCTCCATTGCCCGATTAGATTTGCCTACAGAATCTTACCAGACGTACAGATTTTAAGCAAAGACCATTTTCACATCAGTTAAACTTTGTTTTGGCAGAAGTCAATTGCCGCCTTGAAATAGTTATCTATTGATGTCTCTGTCGATATTTCACTACCATCGGCGTCGTGCCAATTACCGCCGTCCTACTTCCGGACCAATATGCAGCGGTGCTGCCACCGGAACAAATTATCTTCTGTAAGACAGGCTAAAATGGCATCACGAAAAGTCATATTTCTACACTTAAGGGAAAATCGAAAAGAATTATGAAATGTCGGATTAATGCCTAAAATGTATGGCTTTATTCATTTTAAAATGGTAAACAAATAGGGTTTTTTTTCATGTTGTTTCCAGATCTGTGTAAGGAAATGGGAGAAACTAGCATTTCGGCTTTGGGGAAAAGCACATGACAAGAGTGGCAACACCGACATGCGGCCCGCAGTTTTAGCAATATTAGAAAAGGGTATTATCCTTAATTTTTCCTTCTCGAAAGAAGCCTCAGCTCGCCTAACTAGCTCATGTTTCTTCCCAGACAGTGCTTGTCCTTTCTCCTTCCAAAAAGCTCTCAAATCTTTGATAGCCATCGATGTAAACGAAGGGGACGCCATGACTGTGACAAACCGGAACTCGCCAGGCCAAAACTATTAATCGGAACACGCAAATCACGTGGAAATAATCTATAGGATTTACATGGGTATTATAATTATCCTTAACGTCTCTAGATACATTTGAGCAACAAAATAGGAAATAGTATTTATTGATGCAAGCAGCGGTTGTTCTTTGGTTTTGTTCATGGAGCAGTTATAACGGAAGCACGATTACTTAACAATCCAATTTCAGAGAGATGTAAGTACTATTTCTATAGGAAACTAAGACTTGCCAAATTTAACATAGCCATTGGAGCCAAAGAAAGAACCAAAGAGCTAGTCAGTTATTTGGCAACCAAAGGCTGCTAAAAGAGCAAATAATCTGATGTCTCGCTCCGAAAGAACCACGTCTAGCAACCCTGTTCGTGCGTGCGGGGAGGAGGGGGAGGAGGAGGGAGGGGGTTGTACAACAGTATAATGTCACAGTCCCCTACGCACAAAAATAGTATTCAAATTTCGGTAACAAAATCATGTTACAATGGCAATAAACCATTCCGTTTCATTTTTTCTGGAGGAGTTTGTTTGAATAAGACGGTAAAAGTGGCATAATTAGATCCTGAAATCGCTTTTTGCCACATTGTACTTTAGCTTGAAGATGCCAATATTTTCGTCCACAATTTGGCTATGTATGGTTTTACACTCCCCATTAACTTACCAAGCGGCGCTATGCCAAATTACTCTCTACACATGCTGTTTAATTGTTCCTCAATTTTTGACACATAGAAGAAATGCCCCAGGACCAATTAGATCTTGAAGACCTTGGCAGTACATCAGGTCATCTAATAGTTTTGGTCTTTTCACCCAGTAAACAAGGTAACTTACTCACCTAGCATAAAACCACACAGCTTGATACAGTATTTTAGTGCAAAACTCCGTCTATTCTACGTGTACAAACGTATTTGCACTTTTTTAAGCCTTTGGAATTCAAACCCAATCCCTTTGCTTCCTCCCCATGGCCAGTTTTATGATTTTATAGGGATTGCATATAATTATGTCAGGTACCACTGGCATCCTCACACCTTCAGTCGTGATTTCAGTCACTTCGATTTAATCTGTGAGGATCTAAAGTTAACGTCACACTCATTCCACTTTTACCAGAGTCACGTTTTTAATGATTTGAATTGTTTATATATCACTACGATCTTACATTGTATCTTCTTTTTCCTGTTAAAACAAATACTGAGTTTTGACTCGTCATTATAAGCGTCTCCCAGTTTTCAAGCTAACCAACATCTGCCTCATTGTTTTGTTTTGAGCAACAGGTTGAGAGCGCTAAATTTCTCTAAACCCGAATAAATGAGTGTGACTTGATGCCATGTTATAGTTTTGCCGCTAGTAGTAGAAAGTAGTCCGCATATGGTTATAATATTATGGTGGTCGGAATATCAAGAAAAACTGAATGTGTTATCTTACTATTCATTAACATTGGCTTATGTCGTATAAGAACACCGCTCCTTATTAATGATACTTTGTGAAAACGAAAAAGCGTACGAAATTCCGGTATGTGCTTCTTTCGGAAAATCATATTTAACAAAAAAAAATACAAATACGTTGCAGCTTCCTATCGTATCACGAAAGTATTGAAGCTAGAGATCTAAGGTTTTAAAACAATATGCGGAGCGTTTTTTACAATCCAAGTGCGTCAACCCTGAGTTTTGGGTATGGCGTTTTTGTCGAGGTATTGCGTGCAAGTGAGGCTGTACTGATGCAATAAAATTTAGTGTTACAAACAGAGCGTACGTTTGTTATACCAAAGGCATCTGCTTGCCTGTCCTATTGTTTACCTACCATCCTGCCTGCCCGTTAACTTGACGCCTGCCTGCCTGCCTGCCTGCCTGCCTGCCTGCCTGCCTGCCTGCCTCCCTCCCTCCCTTTCTATCTGCGTGCATGCCTGCCTGCCTGCCTGCTTACCCATCTTTCTCTGTTCCTGCCTTCTGTGTGCCTGATTGCATATCTGCCTGCCTGTTTCTTTGTCCCTTTGTGTCATTACTTGCCGGCCTGCGCCAGCCTGCCTCTCTGCCTCCCTGTTGCCTGCTACTTGTCTGCTTGCCTGCCGCCTGCCAATGGCAGTGCTCGCAATTTCTGTTCTGCTTGTCTCACAGAATCTTTTTTTCCTTCACAAGTACTGAGTGACATAAAGAAAAGGCGTGCTCTGTATAACTAACCTTAACTCTTGTCATTAATCTAATCTCATTCTTTATCTATCTTAATCTCCTTTCTTTTCTGTTCCTAATCCGATTGCACATCGTTATTTTTCCAGTGAACTTTACATCCTCTCAAAAATCACAAGTGAATCAAATTGTGTTGACCTTTTTTCAGATACTATCAACGCTTTCCTTCCCCATAATCTTTTAGTTTCCTTCATTTCTTGAGTTACCTTTTAAACATCGGAACAACTAATCGATTAAGAAATCGTTCACCTCTGGTATTTTGAAGCCTCTCAACAATACGGGAATGAAAACAATTTCATTACAATGCGCAGAAAATTTCAAACAACAACACAAGTATTGACAAAGGGTGGCTTTTCCCTCTAAACGTGCGCTGACAGTTACTGTTATAGTCTGTCATGTTTTATTTGCTTGTCTTTTGTTTGTTTGTTTATTTGCTGTTTGTTGTTGATGGTGTTTTTGCTATTTTGATTGTTGTTGTTGTTGTTGTTGTTGTTGTTGTTGTTGTTGTTGTTGTCAATTTGTTGAAGCAGCAGTTATCGGAGCTTCTAGCTGCTAGGAATATGGTGAAACCAGAAATCAGAAATAATTGCTAAGCTGACGTCAGAATTCACTTCAGAACTGTAAACTCCCTGTTTTCTAGGGATATATGATTGAAGTAAAATAGTATTACTGATAATAAACTGCATTTAGAGACTGCTCCTCCCAAACATGCTCTGAGCGCTTTACTAGAAAAAGAGAAAAGCATCCATATCATTACTCAGAGATCTGGTAGGACTCCTAAAAGTGTTAAAAGTTAAAAATGTTACCTTCCAGATAAACTACGCGTTCTTTATACTTGAGAATTCGGGCACTAACGATGGAATCGTTAACCATCGTTAAAGTTATTCTAATTCTGCATGTAGAACAGCTACTGAAGGTGCATTCACCACCGATGCATTAATGTAATTCTTACGATGGTAAGAGAACCCATCCTTAGTGCATAGGAGCTCATTTGACTTTCAAAATGTAGACATGGCTGCCCTGCTTTAGGAACAAAAAATAAAGCCAACGCGAGAGAAATGATTCAAAGTGCAGAGCATAAAATCTGTACATCCACACAATTTGACATCTAATAAACTAATCCAGCTCTATCATATTTGGCAGGACGAGTATCGATGAGGAGGAAAAGCTCATCATTCACTTCCCCAAAGGGATGGAAAGACCCTGAGAGAAATTAAGGGAGAGGTTAGGGAGATACTAAGAGAGCCGGATTACATATGACCCTATGTCAAAAGGTGCCGGAACCCTTCATTTTTTAAAATGTTCATAAGAATTCGCGAAAAAAACAACACCTATAACTGTAGAGAATGAAGTTCTTTTTCGTGTTTTACAAGGTATTAAGAAAACCCACACTCTCCTCTCAGAGAACAAACCTTTCTTCATGAAAGTGTCCTGTGTCACCTATGACACAAACTATGGCAAATGTTGAAAGCTTTTTTCTAAATGCCATAAATATTATATGAGTGATGGTTGTATAAATGTCTCCTTTGCAATAAACAACATTTCACATTGTTGTCAACCTATTTCGGGGGACACCCGGTTTACCCCTGCCGTCATATGAGCAAACATAGAGGTGCGCTCGCATTGGTTGACATGATCATATAACTTGTCTTGCAGTTACTCAAAAATCAGGTTTGTGTTTCTAGGCTTAGGCACTGAAGTCTCTGAATGTGACTGCAGCCATTCAGTATCGAATTTTTGTTAGTTGTGGAGATCAAAGGTACACCACTTTTGTACGTAAAAACATTGATTTCATGGGCATGAATTAATGCATGAAATAAATAAATGTTTTTGTGTACAGAATAATTAAGACTTAGTTTGAGGTTTATTTTACCTGTAGTGTTCTTCACATTGTAGTTTTTACTGTTTTGTGTATTTGCTTAAAGTACATTGGAAAGACCCCTGTCACTTCAGCCAGGGTTGGACAGATCTGAGATCATATGAAGTAAAAATTCAAAAAACGCAAAAGTAATTAGAAATGATCGCTTTCATAATGTACCTCTGAACTCTATCGCTTGCGTCATTCCACAGGTAACGCGAGCCGTGTCGAATGCCCACGTTCTTTCATTGGATAGCCCGGGTGCAATGTGCTTGGACAGGAACACATTATGGTGATATTTATGGCCCGACGGCTGCACTGCAAACTTACCACTATTTCTTTAATGTTCGCATTACCAAAATTAATCCCTTCTACCCATCTGATCACAATGATTTTGCTGTAGGAATCTACTAGGAATAGGAGTATGTAAGTGCGTAGATAAAATATGAATTTGTTTGCCCCCTTCCTTTCGCCATTTGCGGGCGGCGCCGAGAAATCTCAGCTAGTAGTCATAGAAAACTTTATGTAAGCATTTAAATAAGCATTACAGACATGCTGCTATCAAACAATACTTCAGGTGCATTAGCTTTAGAAGAAAACACATAAAACACGTGCATTTGAAAGCACATTAACAATTTACGTGACAGCAGTTTACAAACGTGTACCAATATGATCGTGTGAACAGTTAATTTAAACGAAAGCTATGAATTACAGTAATATAATGACCATTTAAAACTGATCAGTTAGTGAAAAGAAGACGTTGATTACCAGTGTCAAGACTATAGTCTTCGTAGAGGAAGACGTAGTAGATTTCAATCACTCGAGAGAAAACAAATAAACAAACAATCAATTAGACATCCTGTTGAAATCCACCTCCTTGTTTATGAGCACTCAAGATAGGTTTTGCGTGCAATATTTGCTTTCGATGATGGCTTTCGTATGTGAAAAATCGTTTTCAGAGAGATTGAGAGATTGCTTGGACCACTTTATAGCCACTCTGTTTTCATTTGCTCCGCTAAAATGAACAATGACAATACTACAGTCTTCGTATAGCAAGACGTAAAGGATTTCAACCACTATTGACAAACAAATAAACAGCAATCAAATAGATATCCTGTTGAAAGTCACCTCTTTGTTTATGAACACTCAAGATAGATATTTCCGGGCAATATTAAAATTTGCTTTCGATATTGGCTTTCGTATGTCAGAAATCGTTTTCAGAGAGATTGCGTGGACCACTTTATAGCCGCTCTGTTTTCACTTGCTCTGCTTAAAATACACAAAAAAAATGACATTCGGTTTTGATTTTTGAGGTTGACTTGAAATTGTTAAGTGAGCTGAAAGTTAGTGAAAGGTAGGAAGAAAATTACAGATCAGATCAAGTTTAGATCAAACAGCCAAAATTAATATAGTTTAGCTGAGATCAAGTTCACGTGAAGTGATCTAATTCACAGTCTAAGCTCATATGATCTCAGGTCTGCCCAGCCTTGCATCTGTCCCCTTCACCCCTTCGCCCACCAACTTCCTCCTTCGGGATCGCTGTCAGATTATTACTCCCCACCACCAGCTCCTTTTCATCTCAGTTTCAAGCAAAAACACCGTTGAAAAATAATCGCTGGTTACCATTGCGATCGCAGGTTGCGCCTATCTCGATTGTTTACAAAGTCATGACGTGACGACGTTTATGCTGCGAACAACGGAGGATCAGTAGTACCGTTACGTGGACACGATGCTCTTCATGGCCGTTTAGTTTTGCATAGGTACACGTGGTCAGACGAAGGACCTTGCGCCCGACATCGGATTGCTTTGATTTTTTTGTTCTCCCCGAAAATTCTATTCGGGCAGTCAAGCGCGCACAAGAAAGTAACGAAAAGGTAACGAGTAATTTTGTAAGTAATACCAAAAAAATTAGGTAACGAGTACTTTTTCGCTACTTTAGACGAAGCTTGTAACGAGTAATTGTTACTCGAAAACTGTAACGAATACTCGTAGCAGCTTAGTAGGACCAGTAGAGCTCGGATACAGAACATGCCTTAGTCTTCTTTCATAGACGATGATATATCAGTGTCTGTAATCTGTTAGAATGAATAAATAAATAGACGAGGATAATTATATTATAATGTATTATATTATATTATATTATATATATTATATTATATTATATATATTATATTATATTATATATATTATATTATATATATTATATTATATATATTATGTTATATTATATTATATTATATTATGCTATATTATATTATGCTATATTATAAAATATTGTATTTTATTATTTCATAAAACAAAAGTATTGAACAAAAGACATCATTTATAGAAACAGAAGATCTGTAATGAATGTTTGTTTGATATCAGAGTTATAAAATGAGTGAGTTATACATTTGTTATCTTCGCTCGTTTTCGGTCGCGAATACGATATATGTATACCGAATTTCATAAATCTGATATCAAACAAACAAAAGTTTCAAATTCCTTTTATTATATAAACCCTAACTAACAATAAATTAAATTTTTATTCGTGAAAAGAACTATGAAGTGACCCTCACCCTATTTGAGACACATCAATAACATAAATATAAACTGAATGAACCACACTGTTACGCGTCACAAAGTCGATCTAAACAGCTAAAAGTCATCGATGGAACTTTAATAATAATAATAAAAATAAATGACATTTATATACCGCATTACCATAGATACCCATGCGCAATGTGCATACAATAACTTTCGTTCCTTCTTCCACTCATCTTGTTTACAGAATTTACGCAAAGAGTATGCACAAGCAGCACATTCTAATAAATGTATATGTATCCCCCTCCTTACTCTCTCTCTCTCTCTCTCTCTCGCTCTCTCTCTCTCTCTCTCCTTCCATGCAACCTTTCTTTCTCTCACTCACTGACGCGCGTATACATCACACACACACACACACACACACACACACACACACACACACACACACACACACAAACAAACACACATTTTTATATGGCTAGGATAAAAATAATAATGCTGGAAGTCTATATTTCGAATACAGCGACAAAGAAATGCTGTTTCAATTTTCTTTTGAATATTTCTAGATTTCAGCTTGACGAAAACTCTTAGGTAATTTGTTCCAGATTCGGTGCCCAAAATATAAAAAAGCATCGTTCGCCGTAAAATTTGTAACTTTTGTTTTGAATTTTTAAAAGAGTTTTGTCAGCTGAGGATCGAAGAGATCTCTTCGGAGTATACACTTCCAGTAGCTTAGACAAATAGGCCGGGGCTAATCCATACAAACATTTATAACACATCAGACCAATTTTATATTCAATACGATGTGTAACGTTTCAGACAGCCTGGTGCCGGGTGCAGCACACAACCATCCTCTTGATGACGCTAAATGGTCATTGTTCGTGTAGGATAGACTGGAGCCAAATTCTAATTTGACGCTTAGAAAAAGTGGGCTAGGCATTTTGGGTAGCAATAGTCCACCAATGGATCTGTCACTGCTTTTCACTTGCACCAACAAAGACACGCAAAAAAAAAAAAGGCATCGTTTGGTCTGATTTTTGAGGCACATGTGAAGTTGTAAACAGAGCTGAAATGTAGTTAAAAAATTACAAATCAGTTCAAGTCCAGATCAAACAGTCAAAATAAAGTAAAGTTCAGATCAAGATCAATTCATCTAAAATAGATATTGAGCTCAGATCAAGTTCACGAGAACTGATCTAAAGTTCACGATCTTTGCTCATTTGATCTCAGATCTGCTCAAACCTGCCCTCTAAAGCAGTGCTGACGTGAACAGCTGAAGGAGGAAGTTGGGGATCTGTGGTGGCTAAGGCAGGTTGGCATGGACGATTTGACAAATCATGAATGTCGTATCCTTTTGTTCTCTTTGCATTTTATTCTTTACAGAAGGCATGAAATTTTCTTTCGCGCCTCGGTGAATGATAAACGGTAACAGTTATTCTCAGTGTTTTGTTATGTCTGAAACATGCGTCATTGAAATGACAGGTACCCAAGCCAGCATTATTTGTATCTTGATCTGAGACAGTGTGTATGGGATACGTGCATACCTGATGCGAACAGCTGTAATTTAGCCAATAGTGACGTGTCTGCCTGACGTCTTTCAGTCTCACACACACACACACACACACACACACACACACACACACACACACACACACACAGACTCACACACCCTTACATACAAACTTTTACAGACAGATCGACAGAGAGACAGACAGACAGACAGACAGACAGACAGACAGGCAATAGGGCAGTCTAACGTCTTCCAGTTTTTTTGAAGCTAGTCAGAATGACATAATTAGAGGTTTTTTGTGGGTTTTTTGGTAACAATGTCAAATTCTTGATATCATATTATCAAGACTTATTGTTTGCACTCTCATCAGGTGCCAAGTTTGTGACCTAACTTTATTCTGGCCTGAGATTCGGTTATTTTATATTGATACGGGTCACCCTCTTGAAATGATGAAAATTCAGACAAAAAAATATACAGTTAAAGTAACTATTGATCTAATCTACCTCACAAAAATTGAGATAGAATGCATAATTATTGGCACTTGCTACTGTTTTTTTTTAATTTTTCTTTCACACAGAAGTGGTTAAAAATTTGTATTCTGTCACTAACAAAACTTCGATGTCAGAAGGACCAGGACACTTTTTGAGCGTGAGATCTCGATGACAAAAAAAAACAAAACCCACAAAAACCCGACAATTTGAGGCAGCTCAAAACAATCGATTACGTAAATCAACATGTCCATCGTACACGCTGCTGGATATCAGGTGCAGCCACGTAAACAGCCACATGATTTTCATTGGTTCACGATCCATGGTGAATATACTCGTGTAAGATATAAAAGCGGCTAATTGGAAACGACAGCCATCAGTTGTTGAACGGAGAACCAGAGAAATCAGCAGACAAAGAGCAGAGGCAAACAGAGGTACAGACAGAAGAAAGGTATGAGATCACTATCATTATCTCCTCTGTAAATGATCTTTATCGTCATTATTCTCATTTCGTTTATCAAATAATTTAATAGAGCCTGTTTCCGATGATATAAAACTGTATAATATATTCTTGGTATGACGCAAGTTACATAAACCTGACCTTTGACCTGCTTACGAATACTTTGATTGGAAGCCTCGGAAACTATTAGGCTTAAATATGTGACGTCGTTTCTTCTGTAACTATTTTCATTGCCTTTGGGTGTCCCTCTGTCTAGATTTTAAAAAAAAAAACATTCTTGTCACCGTTCTCTTTACGTTTTAGTTTAAGTTTCAGTTCAGTTAAACATTTAATTTTGAATTAAAAGTACCTGAAATGTCACAGTGTTTCTGTGGTCTATGCACTGGATGACCGTGAACAAACTCAAATTGAATGACGACAAGACAGAAACTATATTGTTTAGAAACCCTAGGGTAGTACAAAATACTCCTGAAGTGATGCTTAACATCAAAGATTTTGTAATTCCATCAAGTCAGAGTGTTTTGTTCGATTCTGATCGGTCAATGTCATCCCATATTAACTTTCTGTGCAAAAGCATGTATTTCAAATTGAAACAGATTGGCATTGTGCGTCAGTTTTTAACCACCAGTGAAACAGCAACACTAATGACGTCTTTGCTTTTATCTAAATTGGATTACTGTAATTCTAGACTTTCTGGGATCACAAGTGATAAAATCAAAAGAAGTACAAAATTGTTCAGAAAAATGCAGCCAGAATTGTTATGAAAAAGAAGAAAAAAGATCATTTTTATAACACCAATCCTGAAAGATCTGCACTGGCTGCCAGTGAGACATCGTATTGAATATAAAATTGGTCTGATGTGTTATAAATGTTTGTATGGATTAGCCCCGGCCTATCTGTCTGAGCTACTGGAAGTGTATACTCCAAAGAGATCTCTTCGATCCTCAGCTGACAAAACTCTTTTAAAAATTCAAAACAAAAGTTACAAATTTTACGGCGAACGATGCTTTTTTATATTTTGGGCACCGAATCTGGAACAAATTACCTAAGAGTGTTCGCCCAGCTGAAATCTAGACATATTCAAAAGAACATTGAAACAGCATTTCTTTGTCGCTGTATTCGAAATATAGACTTCCAGCATTATTATTTTTATCCTACCTATAAAAAAGTGTGTGTTTGTTTGTGTGTGTGTGTGTGTGTGTGTGTGTGTGTGTGTGTGTGTGTGCGCGCGCGCACACCAGCTGAGTGTGTGATGTGTGCGCGCGTCAGTGAGTGAGAGAAAGAAAGGTTGCATGGAAGGAGGGAGAGAGAGAGAGAGTAAGGAGGGGGATACATATACATTTATTAGAATGTGCTGCTTGTGCATACTCTTTACGTAAATTCTGTAAACAAGATGAGTGAAAGAAGGAACGAAAGTTATTGTATGCACATTGCGCATGGGTATCTATGGTAATGCGGTATATAAATGTCATTTATTTTTATTATTATTATTAAAGTTCCATCGATGACTTTTAGCTGTTTGGATCGACTTTGTGACGCGTAACAGTGTGGTTCATTCAGTTCATATTTATGTTATTGATGTGTCTCAAATAGGGTGAGGGTCACTTCATAGTTCTTTTCACGAATAAAAATTTAATTTATTGTTAGTTAGGGTTTATATAATAAAAGGAATTTGAAACTTTTGTTTGTTTGATATCAGATTTATAAAATTCGGTATACATATATCGTATTCGCGACCGAAAACGAGCGAAGATAACAAATGTAGTACTCACTCATTTTATAAATCTGATATCAAACAAACATTCATTACAGATCTTCTGTTTCTATATATGATGTCTTTTGTTCAATATTTTTGTTTTATGAAATAATAAAATACAATATTTTATAATATAGCATAATAGAATAGAATAGAATAGAATAGAATAGAATAGAATAGAATAGAATAGAATACATTATAATATAATAATCCTCGTCTATTTATTTATTCATTCTAACAGATTACAGACACTGATATATCATCGTCTATGAAAGAAGACTAAGGCATGTTCTGTATCCGAGCTCTACTGGTCCTACTGCTTACTGTGAAAACAGGTAAACCATGTGACCGATTCCAGATCTTTTAGCATTGTTCATGGCCAAATTTCTACAGCTTATGAAAACAAAAGACGAACAGTTGTTGGGAGCTGTCAGTAAATTAGCATTTATTGTCATGAAAAACGATAAATAACTTTAGATATATCCACTAGTAGTGCCCTCTTTTTATGTAATATTTTGTGTATTATTTGCACATCCGCCAGAGTCTGAAATGTTAGTATTGATACATTATGTTGATTGTAAATTGTATTTTCTCAATACTATGAATGCTCATAATTATGCTATATACAACTTGAGCAATAAAGAGTCTTGCGTTCTTGTTCGGCAAGATAACAATGGAAAGAATGAAGCATTGGTGACGGAAGTAAAAGTAACCTTGTGTCCTAATCGGCAAGGCACTAGAATTGATTGAAACACTTTTTGTTGTGTTGTAATCACTCAGGCAGACTCTCATCGGGACTCTGTCCTTACCCAAAGAATGGTACTGTACTGAGGGGAGAGAAGAAAGGGTAGACAAGAGGAAGAAATAATAACCATAAATCAAGTTTCCAGTTTCCAGTTTATTCAGCGAGGCGTAAGCCAAGCACAAAATAATACATTGTAATGTCACATTAGTACAAAGGAAGAAATGAAAAGGGGAAATATATTAATATATATACATAACTGTTACTAAATTAGATTTAGTCATTGACATAACATCTTGTCTCTTTTTCTTTCTCTCTGTCTCACTCTCTCTCTCTCTCTCTCTGTCTCACTCTCCCACTAATTTTTTCTCTCATTATGTTACACACACTCTCTCACTCACTCTCCCCATCTAATGTTAACAGCAGACAACCTAATATTTTAGGTCTTTTCACTCAGTAAACGGGGTAACCTTACTCACCTAGCAACAACCACAAATTTTATAGTTGAGTGACTAAACCTCACCTATTCTCAGTCTACAGATGTATTTGCACCTATCTAAGCCTTTGAAAATATAATCCAACTCTTTCCCCATTCCCCATAGCCAATTTTCTGATTTTATAGTGACTAATTAAAATTGCATATTTTTTTGCCAGGTGCTATTGGCATCTTCATACCTTAAACTGTTCGTATTCTCTTAAAATGTGATAGAAACCTATTAGTGTGTCTTTTTAGTTCTTTGTCATCATTGTGCTAATAACCCTGCTCGGGTATTAAACATCGAACTTCTGAGTACCATTTTATGCATTGACTACACCGATGTAATTCAATCGAGATACGAAAGAACCATGAAGGCAAATGTGATGTTACTATATGTATAAATAAATATAATTTTTCTGTATGTCATTAGTCTTTTCTGACAAACGAAAAAAAAAACCCCAACATTCGTGTGTCATTAATCCCACTGTAACTGATGGTAACAGACGTAGTAACTAACAAGAATGTCGTGTCAATCCATTTTGGTCCTGAACCCATTAGTCCTCCCCCATATTTTAAGTCGCTAAGGGAGGAGGGGNGGGGGGGGGGTTGAGTATAACTGCTACCATCCAACCTCAATGTCTCCTTGCAGTAAACGGCCGTGAGCTGATCGTTCCTGCAGGAACCATCAGAGATGGGGCCCTATTCCACATTTACTGTGACGCCTCAAGAGTTGATCTTCTCCACAAAAATGCATCAATTCTATATCAGTTAAAAGTTTCATGGATGCCACCAGGAGAACAGGACAACAAATTTCAAGTTTTATCCAGATACCATGTTCTTTTATACATATTGAAGGATCCAGCAGAACAGGTGGGTGATGTGCTTCAAGGCGTTTTTGAGATGAGCAGGTGTTGTTGTTAATACTATTGTCGTTTTTGTTGTTGTTATTGTTGTTGTTATTTGTCATGCCTGTTGTTGTTGTTGATGATATTATAAGTGTTGACATTTGTGTTGCTCTTTGTGTCAATGCTTTTCAGCAGGAAAAAGAAGAAGACAAAGAAGAAAAAGAGGAAGTAGAAGAAGAAATAAAAAAAA